>VWPU01019545.1:0-28897 GCA_013398955.1 Callaeas wilsoni
CGGCCCCGCGGCTGCCCCCGCGGTACTTAACGATGGGGAGGGAGTGTCTCCCGGGAGCCGCCGCCGTCCCCATTGTTCCGCTGGAATAAACTCCCCCTTCCGCCTCCTCCTGCCCCCTCCTCGGCGGTCGTCGGGGCTTAATCCGCGGCGGCGGGGGGGCGGCGGGGGGAGGAGGTGGCTTATTCCGCACGGCCGCGGCGGGGGCTCCGCCAGCCCGCCCGCCCGCCGCACGGCGGGAGCCTGGGACGGCGCCCGGGGACGCTCCAGCCCTTAATTTCTCTTCCCCCCTTTGCCTTGCAGATGTAGGAATGAGGGTCGGAGCGGAATACCAGGCGCGCATTCCTGACTTCGAGCCCGGTAAATCGCTTTTCGGCTGTAACCTGACATCTCTCGAGGCGGGAGGGGTGGGCTCGCTGCTGGGGCGGGCTCGCCCGGCGCTCTCCGGCGGCGGCGGCCGCGGGGCTGTATTTATGTTGCTTTTGAGCCTTTGTGTCGGCGATCCGGTGCCGGCGGCGGGAGGCTTGGCCGGAGCAGCATCTGCGCTCCGGGGGCGGGGGGCGTCGCGGTGGGGGACTCTCACTTCATTATCGGCCGCATTATGTGTATCTGGCGGGCGGCGGTGAAGCAGAAAAAGGTTGGAATTTTTTTTTTTTTCTTTTTCCACGTCCTTAAACCTATAACCGTAAAAAATATTTGACGAGGAGTGATGGATGTTGTCGGACAAGGGTGGGAAGTGATGCGCCCTGCCGGAAGCAGAGCAGACCTGGCTGCGTGCTGGAGGCGCTGGGTGGAAGATGCGCTCGGTGGGAAACTCCTGCTCCTGGTTTTGTGTGCTGTAGTAGCCTCGCTGGCCCCGCCGTGGCAGGCTGAGCTGCTCTCCTCCGCCTTCCTCGCCCCCCCAACCCCGCCCCGAGGAATATGGGTACGCTCGCATAGCCTGGTACTCAGCTTTAGCAAGTTAATTGCTAGAATGCTGCCGTGCCTTACTACGCTGAGCAGGGAGACCACAGGAGCGTTGATCAGTTTTGCTGTAGTGGTCAGATGAAGCCTGTCTACTTTGCTGCTCTCCAGACAGGCTCCATGGGTGTCAGATGATTTCTTACCGGAAGAGGATTGCTCTCACGGTGCCTCCCAAGGCTGGAGCGAGCCCCTCTGGATGGGCGCAAATCCCCACAGGCCAAAGAAAAGACCGGGTGAAGGAAAGAGAGAGGGTGGGATTAAATGGATGCGTGATTTTGGCTTAAGGGAATGCCTTTCCCCTAGGAAGGAACACGTAGTCTAGGTCTCTTTGTTAATAAGGCTAATTGTTTGCACCTTTTATTTTTACATTACCTACATAAAAATATACACAGATGAAAGTGATGGTTTCTAACCTACAGCCTGGGTTTGCTTTTCCTATAGGCCACTTAAATTAGAAGAACACCTAGTGTTTGTTTTTCTTTTGATTAAAAGAACTCTTCAGCCCTTGTAGGACAATTGAGGTTCTGTGGTTTCAATTTTGTAAACTGTATATGCAATAGTATCATTACATTAGTAACTACAGAACTAATTTTATGCTCTCCTATAACCAGACTTTTTAAAGCTCCTGAGTGTTTCTGGGGGATGGTATTCAATTAATGCCTCTTTCCCCAATAACTGGGATTAGTATATACTCACTTTAGCAGTTTCCTTAATAATGGAAATGCTTCTTTAATAACTCCTGAGTTAGAGGCATAATGTATAGTATTATCCTTCTTGGTGTGTATATTTTGATTATTAGGGCAAGAAGGTAGTGATTTATTTTGGAGCACTAAGTCTTACAAAATAAATTAAAAAGTCCATCAAGTTTAAAAGTACGGCACTTAGCAAGTTTACAGATTGGTTATCTGAGGAGCTATCAGCAAGATCTCATTCTTTCATCTCTTTGGTTTTTTGGTTGAGGTTTTTTTTCTGATGAGTTTTGAGGCATCATTTCTTAGAGACAGAAGTAATGAGAAACAATCTGTGCTCTTACAGCTGCGTTTAGGTTACTTTTTTGTAGCAAGTGAGGTAATAAGCTCCCTTGTAGTTCTAGGTTTGCATATATGGACATGGCACTATATTTGATTATCTTCAATTATATTTCTTCTTGGAATTGTTCTAATGCTCTTTTTTGAGAGTTTACCAGAAACTTTAGAGTATGTGTTTATTTGCAGTACTCTGAGTGCTGTTTTTTAAGCCCCTTGAAATAAATAAGTGGGAGAAGGGAATCAATGATGGATAAAAGTAGACATAAGTCTAAGACACAAAGTCAACCCTGATAAACCCACAGAATACTAAAGTGAGTGGAATAATACCAATCCTTGGGTTTCACTTTAGCCTGTCTTGAAAAATAGCCGTAAGCAATGTTCTACAACAATCCACTGAGGAACAAAATATTCATGATTAGTGTTGTGATGGCAGTAAACATTTTTTAAACACTTATTTTATGTATAAAACAAGATAATTTTTTTTTAAGAAAAAGTGCAACTGTTTCTCAGTGTCTCATGGAAGAAGTGGATTGTGGTTGGATGCAACAATTAGGAGAAGTTCGTTTAAACATATTTTCTTACCCCTCTCCACACCATATTCTTTTTACAAGCAAACTTTCAGATAGAGCTTAAGGGAAGTAGTGTTTTTAATTGTCACCAAATATTACAGCAATGAGAAAGATTTTGTCACTGCAAAAAATGAAACTTGGGATTTTTACTTTACCTAATATACTGGGTTAACATACCATCTCTTGCATTCCAGATTTTTCTCTCACCACCTGGTTTTCCTATAGAATTTTATATTCCTGGTGAAAATGTTTCTGCTTGTGCTTTCTGACCCTACTAGAGTTCCAGCAGGATGTTACAAAGCTAGTATCTTTATATTGTGGGTTGTTTGCATTCTTTTGGAAATCATGGTAGAGAATGCACCACTCTGTTGTGTCATCCACAGATAACTGCTAGAGAAGTTTTATTCTACTCAGATTTAGACTTCACAAAGGTTTTAGTATGAATTTTGCTTACTTAATGCTGAAATACTTAATTTCTCATTTACTCTCTTTTCAGAGATGAAGTTGGGGCTGTCAGGAAGAATATTTTATACCATTTAAGGTCACTTAGGAATGTGTTTCTCTGTATGTCTTTATAACATTTCTCTAGTCTTCTAATAGGAAATCAGTGTTTCTTAAATTGAAATTATTAAATGGTGTGGGGAAGGCTTAGTCTTAAGCAGAGGAAGATGCATTTTCTGCTGGAAACAAACATACTTTTAAATTGCCATGCTGCCCCACAATGCCCTCACTGTCTTGCATGCTCCTGGATGATCACTTTATTCTCAGTACCTGGAATCCTGTGCAGAGCCGCACCAGCCGCGCGTACCTAACTTCTAACGTGAAGCTGCAATTTAGAGAGGGTCGGTTTGCTGCTAGGATTTCTCTATTCTGGAAGTGGTGCAGAGTGCCTGTCGGTCATCTTCAGCTGGCTGCACTTCCTAACTGGTATTGGCAGAGGGGTGCAGCAGCTGAGTGCAGAAACCTCTTACTCAGTGGCTTGGACATGTGTTTTGGGAAGAGAGAAACTTGTTATTCTTCAGATGTAGCTCTTGGTCTGTCTCTTCCTTACTGGCTTACAACTCTTCTAACACACTTTGGTTAATGTGTTGCAGGGTATTTCCAACCCCTCTCCCTTGTACAAAATGTCATGTTGCCCTTGAGGTATAACACAACCCCTTTGGGGGTTAGGGCTGCTTGCTTGAGTGCTTGGGGCACAAAGGACAGGCAGCAGTTCTCAGGAAGGTAGGTCATGGTCCTGCATATGGAGATGGAGAGATCCCTGTCCTACAGCTAGGGACATCCTGTGCTGAGGGCAGGGTGCCTTCCTTCAAGCTACCTGTTTAATGCATCTCATTATTCCTTTGTCATCCTTGCTTTTCTTTTGGTAGTATGAAGGTGCCACCTGAATGGAAACAGATGTTTGATTCCTGCTGGGGACACAGCACTGCTTTGAAAAGGGATGTTCTGGTGGTTGCTGCTTGTTTGTCATGTGAGGGTGGCACCTCAGTAGTGGAGTGTCACCACATACATGATCTCCTGCAGGCACAAGAACTCTGAAACTAATTCATTTTTTGCTTAAGTACTTGAGTATTCAGTACCTGATAATATCCATGATATCCATTTGTCTGCAGGTATCTTAAGTTTAGACATTTCTTGCTCATAACCTGGAATTCTAATACATTCTCTGGTGGTCCTGCTTTCTCCTCATCTTTAGTTAGAATGAAGTGCAGGATAGTGGTCATTTACTTGTGATAAAAACAGTGTACAAGAGAAATGTTGTGCCTGTAACACGCTTGCATTCCTCTTCATGCAGCATTGCATTCCTAACGACTAAAAATGTCGTGCTTTTTTGTTCTGAAGTGGAATGTTATATTAAGGAGTTTGTTCTTGTATACCAAAAATCTTTCAGAGTTTAGTAGTGCTCGTGCCTTGAAACTGGTGCTTTGAGTGTACGTACATTCTTAACCTGTTACGGAGTCTATGCTGCATTGAGGTTATCTGCCTTACTCATCTCATTTTGGAAAGGCGCAGGAGTTCTTTTAGTTTTTCTGATTAACTGTTTTTAAGTTCACAGTTGTGATGGATCAAGATTGCAGAGATGATAGCAAATACAAAACACTGCCAAACTGAAGAGGAAAGAGCAACAAAACAGTACATAAAGGGAAAGCACTACACTGTTCTTTTTTCCAAAGCATTTGGTTTGGTTTTTTGTTTGCTTCAAACAAGATGTAGAGCCTAAATATAAAGTGTGTAAGCTTAAAATGGAGTGAAAAGTTACTTGTTTCACTGAATAAAAAAAGCTGTTCTTCTCCAAGAAGGATGCAAGGAAAGTTCCTCTGAGGGTGATTACTCAAGGAATTCATACTGACATTAGGTATAAATCCAATTGTTGAGCAATTTCTTAGCAAGATAAACTGTTGTAAACAAATAGATTGTAAGGGGCTTAATGTTTTAGACTACATTTGTGAAATAGTAATGGAAAGTGACTCTGAATTAATGCTTTTACAGTATTGGGGAGTTTTATTTTACAGCGTGTTTTCAAAAATCATATACTCTGATTTAGTGCTTCAGTGTTTGCATCAGTATTGCTCTGTCCTGATGGGTTGGGTAATTTGTACTGCGTCCTTTGCTACATTGAAGTGGGGGGTAAATAAACCTAAACCAAAAATTACATCTACATCTAACTGCTTTCGACAGCTGTGCAATTTGGTTGGCTATGAATATTAAAATTATATGGTTAGAAAAATCAAAACTAGAGAGACATGAACAGAATTGTTTCTGGCATAGTTGTTAGTACAGTTTGTTGTTGAAAAGGATCAGGGACAGTGACTGAATTCTACCTCTTATCTATTTTTGTTTTAAGGAAGCCTAACTGACCACAGTAGGTCCTAGTACTCCTATGATAGTGATAAATGTTAGAGTACCAATGGACAATCAGGAGGACAAAGTTGCATCCTTGCCAACTTTGTAGAGGGTAGATTTAGATATAAGAAAGAAATACCTTACTATGGGATGGTGAGGCACTGGCATGGGTTGCCCAGAGGAGTTGTGGATGCCCCATCCCTGGAAGAGTTCAAGGCCAGGTTGGATGGGGCTCTGAGAAACCTGGTCTAGTGGAAGGTTTCCCTGTCCATGGCAAGAGGGTTGCAACTAGGTAGGATTTCTTCCAACTTAAGCAATGCACTTCAGTGGTTTAATTGTGGTAACCAGGATACTGTCTAATATTTAGTTATACTTGAGCATTCTAACAGTAGTGTTGAAATTCAGCCATCTAATGTCTTAAGGAAATAATTTAGAATTAATGATGTTTTTCCCTCCCTCTTCTTAGCTGGACTTCTTACTGTGGTTGGCTTTTGCTTACTGTCACATAGTTGTTCTCTAGATCATAGTTATTAATTAAATACTGAGACTTACTTGTTTTCTTACAGGTGCCACAAAATACACTGATAAAGATAATGGAGGGATGCTTGTATGGTCTCCATATCATAATATTCCCGATGCCAAGTGTAAGTCCTTGCTTACTTAGGAATTTGGGTGTTTAAGTAAACTAAATAATTGCTTCTGGTGTGCCTGTTTGCTCTTTATTTTCCATGCAAATTAATTAAACACAAAGCTTCTCTTTTTCTTTATTTAGAGAACTCCAGGTAAAGGAAAGATGACCTTCTCTTATATTAGTAAAGCCTTTGTCTCAAATCATACTGCCTGTTTTGTATTATCATCATCATCATTGCCTGTGAAACCTTTTGTTATTAATTAAAGAATAAAATATCTGAACATGAGGAACTTGCTGGATTAAAGTTCTAGGAGAGGGAGTTGCAGTGGATGAATCCAGAAGAGATTTGTTGAGGCCCACTTCAAGGGGAAATTAATACTGCTGTCATAGAAGGAGAAACCAAACATCTTCTTGCTTTAGAAGTGACTTGAAATACAGGAGTCATCTGACTAAATGTGATCAAATATCTGTTTAATCTAGTTTAAACCTGTCTCCTATGCTAGAATTTCCCATATGTAATATAAGGGAGTAAACTTTGAGGATGCAGCCATGAGAACCTCATCCTCAGGACAGTTTCTGTCTAATACCAGTAGTTAGATATCTGTGTCCCTCTACATTTGAGGGAATGCACCTTCAACTACTGCAGAACAGTTAGAAATAAAATACTCTACAACTGTGGTTATTAAACTCTTTTCTCATTCCTTTAAAGTACAATTAACTCTTTGCTGCAAAAGTGCGCAGCAAGGATACCCCTTGTCCATTTGAATAAGGAGGATGTGATTATTTCCTTTTCTTGATCATATTTCCTTTCAACTATTTAGTTGCCAGTTAATTTTGAGCTCTAGAAGGTGAATAGAAGAGTTTTTGTTTAAAAATTAAAAAGTAGGCCTTAATTTCAAAATGATGAAAAGTGTTCAACTCAAAGCTGGCTCTATTATTGCTAAATATTCTTTTTAAAATGTTATTAATTTCATTATCTAATTATTGAATTTTCATACTTTCTATTGAAAACTGACTTTGTGTCGTAGTTAAAATCAATATTGGTCAGTGAAAGCTATAGGAATCTTGAGGATATGCATAATCATTGATATAGGATCTCCTTGCTTTAGTTTTCAACATGTTTGGGAATATGAGCAGTAGTAGTTCAACTTAAAACTAACACAGGAGTGGATCCCAAAAAGGCATAGCCTTTCAATAACCTTTCAATAATAGCCTCTGCTTAAAATAAATAAATTATGAGCCTCTGTGGTTTTGTTGTAGTAAAAATGTGAAAGAAAGCAGAATTAGTTTGTGTAAAAAGTTTATAAAATTAAGTGTTCAGTAATAGTCAGTGGGTTTATTTATTATTAATAAAGCTGGGAATATATTTAACATTTTGGGGGACCTGGGCCTATACAGTGTGTAAAAGCATGGGGATGCTCGTTTCCCATGTTAGATGGCTAATTCTGTCATAGAGCAGAGCTAAAAGTACTAAAGAATAATTCTGACATTGCTTTGTTACAGTGGATGAATATATAGCAATAGCAAAGGAAAAACATGGATACAATGTGGAACAGGTGAGTGCTGTGGAATGAGAGTGCTCATTTAAAGGATTTTTTTAATATAAAACTATAACACAACTCTTTTATTTTTCCCCTTGGTTACCATTAATTAACGCTGTTTCTCTTCAGGCACGGCAGCAAACACTGCAGTTAGATGGATCTGCATACAGTTGTGGTCTGGATTCTCTGCAAAAGATTGAGCTCTTTGTTTTCATGACATGCTCAGCTTGTAATGTGCACTTTTGAAAGGTTTGGTATGTTTCTTGATACACTGGGCATGTCATGCAATTGTGTGTGTATATGTAGCTGAAGAGTTTCTCAGGAAAGCAGCTTACAAATTTAAAGTTTAGCATTAGAACGCAAATACGGTACAATTTGGAACCATTAATTGATAGAGATGGCACCAGAAAGGTTTCTTTCATATTGGAAAAAAAAAGGCAAACCAACCTCAACTGAGTGGGTTTTTCCAGAGGCAGGAAAACAGACTCAAATTTTAGCTCTGAAAGTCGCAAACAAGTTCACCACTTTTTATTTAACAATCTTGGTCACGATTCCTTAAAAAGTAAGGATAAAACTTTTGTGGTCTGCATGTAGTTCTCTTGCAAATTTCTTCAGAAATTAACCAATCTATGTAAAATTGAGATTACTTGTTGCAAAAAAATATTTGCTGCACAAGTGAAAAGAAGTTGTATGATCAAGTTTTGGAGGATGGAAGCTTGCTCATCAACTGCTGTCTGAAAAAGAGGCTGCCAGTGTTACAATGTCCAGAATATACCTGTGGTTTGGTGTTGCTTCTTTATGCCTTGAATTCTGTTAGGCAAGAGGGCAAACTGGTGAATCTCAAGTCTCCAAGACATGGATTTCCAAAACAACTTCTGGTACAAAACATTTGTAGACTCCTCAGAGCAGAACAGAAATTCTCTTTGCAAGAGGTGCTCGCCCCTTGCCATTTTAACAAGAACAGAGATTTGCTGTGTCCAGGCTGTTAGAAGATGTGAAATCAGGGTTTTTAACAAGAAGAGAGGTTTGCTGTGTCCAGGTTGTTAGAAGACGGGAAATCAGGGTTTTTAACAAGAACAGAAGTTTACTGTGTCCAGGTTGTTAGAAGATGGGAAATCAGGGTTTTTAACAAGAACAGAAGTTTACTGTGTCCAGGTTGTTAGAAGATGGGAAATCAGGGTTTTTAACAAGAACAGAAGTTTACTGTGTCCAGGTTGTTAGAAGATGGGAAATCAGGGTGTTGGAGAGATGCCTGGTGATCGTGTCTGTGCTGTATGATTGAAACTGTGCAGATTACATTGCCCAGTTCCCATGCCCGAATCTTGGCATCACATCTGCCAGTGATTCCCTAGAAGAAAATCTAATGTAAAATTCTTTTAGAGTATTGAGAAATTAAATTATATAAGAAAGTGTATTTAAATTTCCATTCCTTATTAGGTGCACATGACATGGAAGTGGCCGTGCTGTTATTTGTGGATTGGAGAGTTGTAGAAAGACCACTCTCACTTTGAACTTTCTGACTTGCATTTTGGATGATCCTCTGGCTACTGAAAAGTATTTTTATTTTCTTTTTTGAGTGGGCTGGTAATAAAGGCCTATAAGGAACTGTGTAGATGATATATGCCTGTAAAGTAAGAAAGCAGGTCAGATTTGAGCTTCTCAGCCTAGCTGATGCTGCTCTAGAATTACTGCTGCCATGCCAACCTTAAATTGTCTGGCTTTTGTACCATTAATAAAGTATAGATGTGCCCACTGTCTCCAAAGAGAATTTTGTAACCTATAGTAAATAGCTAATAAAACTGTAAATACATTGTGAGAAGGGATTCTGATAGTCAAGTTTTATTTCAAATAAATAAATTACCTGTTTTTATTTAACTTGTCTCAACTTTTTTAAAAATTGACTAAATCCAAAGAGGGACTATTTCTTTTCAAAGGCTCTCGGCATGTTGTTCTGGCATAAACACAATATTGAGAAGTCCCTTGCGGATCTCCCTAACTTCACTCCTTTCCCTGATGAATGGACAGTTGAAGATAAAGTCCTATTTGAACAAGCATTTAGCTTCCATGGAAAGAGCTTTCACAGGATCCAGCAAATGGTAAAGTAATATTTTAATCAGAAGCATTAAATAGCTCAGATGTGCTAAGCACAAAGGCTCCTGTTGGGCTAAAATGTTGATTTCTGTGTAAAAGCTTCAGGAAGAACCTTGAATATGAGTTTTAATTTAATTTCATTATGTCTCTTGGACATACAGCTTTTTCACCCTAATGGAAAGAAGCCTTCTCCCTTTTTTTTTTTCTTGGACATACAGCTTTTTCACCCTAATGGAAAGAAGCCTTCTCCCCTTTTTAAAAATGTGTATGAAATACATCCCTCCTTTCTGTCTTATCACCTCATTTAAAATACTGTTTGAAGATGGTTACAAACAGAGCAGAATTGTAATTGTGGGTGGAATTTTAAATTTTAAAAGTGTTAATATGTTGATGAATTCTTCTAGCTCCCAGACAAGACCATTGCAAGCCTTGTAAAATATTACTATTCTTGGAAAAAAACTCGCTCTAGGACAAGTTTGATGGATCGTCAGGCTCGTAAACTAGCTAATAGAAATAATCAAGGTGATAGGTAAGTTTTATGTTTTTAAGTAGCTAACCAGAGACTGAAATCTTCCTAAGTAGAGATGTGGAGTAATTTCTAGCCATTGTTTCAGTGTGAACAGTGTGGTTTAGGTTTGAGCCCCTGTTGTGATGTCTCTGATTTTATCAAGGGGTTTGGTACCTGTGCTTTAAGAACTTTATCGCTCCAGTCTGTGTGAGTCGTAATAGGAGATGAGTGTTGGAATGGATAACTGTAAAAGAAAGGATTTAAGCCCTGAAGTCTATTACTGTCTGTGCAGGAGAGTATTTTTGTGTGTGGGTGTGGGGGATTTGGGATTTTTTTTTTGTTGTTGTTGTTTGGATTTTTGAACTAATATGGAAGTAAAACTGAAAGTTCAACAACTATAAAGAGCTGAAGCAGTTAGAATTCCTGTGTATTGTTTTATAACAAAACTTTATGTAAAATCTTTTTTTAGGAGACTTAGAACTGCCATCAGTCAGAGAGAATTGGGGCTCAGAGTAGTTTTGTTGTCTCACATAGGAGGGAATAGCATTTCTCATAGTTACTATGAAATTAAAATTTTATTGTGCTCAGTACACTTGATTATTAACTTGCACTTTTTAAAAAGTGGTATGTGTAGCATATATAAGTAACATATTCTATGTTTATATTGGAAGCTATCTGTAGAAAACTGCCTAACTGGAGCAAAAGGGGTCTTTTAATTATGTTATTTTCCTGAAATCTAAAGTTCATATGCTTATTTAGTAATCCTATTTCTGAAAAATTACAGGCTAAAATCAGTTTGCTATTAATATAGCAGTTTGGGGGATTTTGGTAATAACTAGAAATTTTAATGTATTTTTGCATTAATTTATTTGGAAATTATATTGTCAGAATGACTGGATTGGGCTCTAAACTGACTGTTCTCTTTTTAACCTTTTCTCTTTGATTTAATTCAGTAGATTTCATTTCCCTCCCCTAAATTGCTAGATTTTGAGCACTTTGGTGAAAAAGCAGTCCCATGATTTCCCATCATATATTGTTGCCTTATGCTCCCCACAGACTTCAGCGAGGGTTTATTCACCTGGTGCAGTGGTTTGAAAATTGGTCTATTAAAACTAATGGGGCAAATGAAAGGTTATTTCTAGCCTTGGTTTATAGTTGGCCACATAAGTGTTCACACTGGCACAAGTGGTTGAATTGAAGAAAGGTGACACCAAAATTCTTGGCAGCAGTACCAGCACTGCTTAAAGTAACTTTGAAACTATGGTTTAGGATTGCTTGTTTATCATCATAATTACTAGAATTTAATAAAGAAAATCATGCTTGTAACAGCTGTCTTTTTGAAAGCTACAAATAATTTTGAGATGCCACATACTTAGAATAGATAAATTCAAGTAGATAATTCTCTTATCCTGGTATATACTTATATTTGGATTTAAAAAGTAATAAAGTGACCAGCTTTTTTGTAATCTGTCTTTAGTGATGATGACGTAGAAGAAGCTCATCCAATGGATGGAAATGATAGTGATTATGATCCCAAAAAAGAAGCCAAAAAGGAGGTAACAGATAACTTAATGGTGAATGTCAGTTTGTTTGTTTTCAGTGAATGTGTTGCTGTGAAGAGTGAGTGGTAGTACAGAGGTTTAGCTTGCAGCCTGCTGAAATCCCAGGGTCTTTAAGTGGTCAAGACTTCTCACTGACACAAGTTTTTAGCATATATTTTTGCCATTTTGTAGCTGTAGATACATCTCTCATTACCTCCATTGTGTCCTGAGAGATCTTCAAGTTTTATAAGAGATGTATCCTCTCACAACCTGGTAAAACAGGTTGTATTTGCCCTCCATCATTCTTGTAACTATGTTTACAGTTTTACTGGTTGTGAATTATTTGAATCAAAATGTTTTCTTTGAATTTTAAAATTAAATTACATTTTTCTAAGAACAACTTTTGTTGTTTGTTCAAAGCCACAGTGAGGTGAGGCATTTCAACTGGTGTGTGGTTTTACTGAGATGCTTTCTGCTAATAAATGTAGAGAAAAACATTTTTGTCCTAATGAGCACTTATTGTTAGCTTTACAGATGACTGCTGTGATCGGGGTATGTTCAGGTTTTGGGGCATTTTTGAGTTCTTGTTGTAAACATTAAGCTATCTGTGAACAAGACTAGAAAAACACATTGAAGTGTGTGTTTATTTCTTTGATCAACTTTAAGCATTTGTGATTTTCCTAAATCAGTCAGTTCATGCTTCTCAAGAATGAGAGGAGAGGTTATGCAAAACTTCAGCACTCCCATGAAGTGGTATTTAGGATTATGGGTAAAACTTTGCACTTCTAACAAAAATTATATTGAGTAAGAAACAGGTTTAGGTTCTGTTCTGAGCTTTGCAGTGACCTTCAGTGTATCCCTTTATCTAGCTGGCCTTGGGGAAAAAAAGGACAATTATCCCTTTCTGTGAAAGAGTTTGAGATTTTTTAACGTGGGGATGTTTTACAGTACTTGAAATGTCACATGGTCTGATAATGCACCTTTTTACTTTTAGGCTGTTCTAACAATGTCCTTGCAGTCTAATGATTGGAGTTGCTGTCTTAGCCTTGTCTAAATAAGGGCTATTTTTCTCAATTTACTTGGTTATAGTTTGAATCATTACATGCAGTCCAGAATGCAAGTAGTGTGTTGATAGACTTCTAGGAACATGACAAATAGGTTTGTAGTTTCTGATGAGCTATTTGGATCTGCACAATTTTGTGATCTAATAGTTCTGGTAGGATTTGCATACTTTCACTTCCTAAGCAAAATATAAACTGAGTAGGCTGCTTGAACACACAGAGCGATGGAAACTTTCTGTTACCAGATAAAACAAAAATAACCTAAACTCTCTATCTTGGCAAGACAAAATTGTGAGAGAATATTTTCACTTTAAATCCAGATTGAACACACAGGAACTGCAATTTTGTACCAAAAGAGCAATGCAGAACCAAAACCCAAATAGTATAAACAGAGCAGAAGTAAACTTAACTTTGAAATTTTTAATGTCAAAGATGTAAGGCTCTCCATCAATTTTCCAAGGAAGAGCACATATCTTAAGTGCTTTTAAGGTGGCCTCTATAAAGTCTGCGGGCTGGATTAAGATGTTACATTAGCTGGGGAAGAGAATGTGGCACAAGGTCAAGTGTAGTAAAACAAGACTCTGTTTGCTGCTCTGTACCACTTCTATAGAAAATAATAATAATAATAATAATGGCTGCTGCACTTGGTTTTGCAGTCACTGTGATCAGATGACCACCTTCTCTTAACATGCATGGATGCCAGCAGGGAGGAGCATTAGGGAGCTGCTTGAAGTAGGGAAAAGCCTGAATCCTCTTTCTGTTCTGGTATCAAGCATTGCTTTGAATTAGAAAATTCATTGCAGAGAAAGTAATTTTTCTGTCTCTGCTCCTGGGCTATAGGGAAGCTACTCAGTTGCTCTGAGGGAGTCACAAACATGCAGAGTAGCTGTTGTGCAGCAATGTCATTTGAAAACAAAGCTGAAATGTTTAGGTGCCCAAACAAATCAAAACAGTTACAAAGACTTCATTTCCTTTTTACCATTCTTTTCCTTTCCAAAGAAGCAAATAACAAAGGCTCAAGTTTTCTAAATTACATAGATTTTTATAAAGACTGCAAGAGTATATCCATACTCTCTCTTCCAAATCTCAAATCAGTCCCTCCTCACTCCCCAAGCCAAACAGTACAGTCTCTTTCTGTAGAGTACTTACAGCATGGAGAAATGTCATTCTGCATTTTTGCCTGGCTCGGTTGACTTTGTCATTCTTCTCCTTTAATCTTTGCCCAAATTCTTCATATCTGATCAGAAATAAATGGGTAAAGTCACTGATTATTTGTTTTGAAAACAAGATCCATACATGTATATTACTTACCTACTGTGTATGTTAGAGGTTCTCAATGTTTGCCCTCTTTCACAGTATTCAGACTGGGATTTCCATAACATTTACTGTATTTGTGGCCATGTTTAAAAAACAGTTTTGAAAACTGACCTTTCTTAGACTAATGCAGGCTTGTCCAGCAGATGACAGGGATGCTCCATCAACTCATTTGCAAGACATAGTTGGATACTACATGTAAAGGAGGATGTTAGCTTAAGTTTTGTCATAAATATGACATCACAATGCTATCTGATACTTCATTCTTTTAGTAAAGTTGTATACAAGATACTGTTATTCTTTAATGATTTATTTCTTGTAAATTAAAGGGCAATAATGAGCAGCCTGTTCAGACCAGCAAAATAGGTCTGGGTAGAAGAGAGTATCAGAGCTTGCAGCATCGCCACCATTCCCAGCGTTCCAAATGCCGTCCACCAAAAGGCATGTACCTGACCCAGGAAGATGTGATAGCTGTTTCCTGTAGTCCCAATGCAGCCAACACAATTCTTAGACAGCTGGATATGGAACTAATCTCGTTAAAGCGACAGGTACCATGGGTTATTGGTCTTGGTTTTTTTTTTCATCTCAGATTGTTCTGATTGTAATGATTTTGAAGATTATCTGTGAAGATTCTGAAACTTCTTTAATGTGAGTCTTCCTCGTTTTGTTCCACAGTTATCACCACAAATGCTGGACAGTAGCTGTTCTTCAGTTTTGTTTTATATGTTCATCTGCTCTTTTGGATAAAATGAAGCAAGATGACGTTTTACTTAAAAAAAAAAAAGGAGGGGCGGCATTAAAACAGTGCTATAGATTTGGGGACAGGAAAAATCAAAAGTCACATTTGATTTGATTTTGATTTTTTTTTAGAAGTGTTTGTGTGAAAAGTGAAAATGAGACCAATGGAGCAGAGGAAGTTACATTTGTTATGCTTTAAATTGTAGCTGTTTTTCTAGATGTCCTTTCCCACATACTATGAAAGTATGGGAGGCATGTGAAAATCATGGGTCTAGTTACTTCTCTGTTTGAATTGATAAGTTTTCTACTTCTTATTAAATTTAGAAAAGCTTTTTAGTCTTCACCTTTACGAGGAAAATTGCCTGCATCCTTTGCATGAAGAAATTAAATTTTGGCATTTAAAATTGAAACATTCAGCTTCTAAGGGTACAGCAGTTAGGTGCATGCTTGCTTTCTAGGAGCAATGGGGCTACAGAGTCAAGGCTTATCTTCTGGAATTTTTGCCTCCTTGTAGAGCTGCCATGTTGCAAAATCATGGAGTGAATAAAAGGTTTTTTTCATGGGGTTTTTGCTCCCTTATGCTCTTTTACAGGAGAAATAAGCTTCTTTCTGTCACAGCAAGACTCTGGGGCTAAATAGCATAGGTGGGTTTCACTCTTTAGCCTAAGTGTAGGTGAGTTACAGCCTTGAGGTTGTGTTTCTCTTTTTTTTTTTTTTTTCTTGCAGTGATCTCAGAGATGCAGCCTTTCGAATCTCCCACTGACTTGTCTGCTTTTGTGTCCATACTTAAGAACCCTTGTAATAGCTGTGCACCATAGTATGCAAAACCATTTTCTTACCTATGTTACCTTATGTGCATCACTGTCAGATTTAAGTGGTTCATAGATATGTATATGTACAATTTGGAAGCTCCGTCCTTTTTATAAACTAAGAAATATTTAAAATAATTTCAAGAATCTCACCTAGAGAAAATCAGAATGATCTCAGGTCAATAAAAAGCTTCTGTCAGAAGGAACTAACTGGAAACATCTCATGAATTGATTTTTTATTCTTTTTTTTAGAAGGAAGAAGTTAATAAATTAATATATGCAATACCTCTCACATTTCTAAGAATGAAGTTTTGTGTCTAGAGTATTCTTCATTCTTCAAGAACATATGCATCCTTATCAAAAATTACTTGTTATGAACAGCTTTTAATACTCTTGCAGACAAACTGTTCTTTTGAAAGACTGGCTTAATTTTTTTTCTCCATAGTAAACTGTGATTTGTTTTGTTTTGGTTCTTTTAAGTTTTTTTTGAAACAGTTAAAAGTAGTGAAGCCTTAAACCATAATATTTCTCTTTCTAACTTAGGAGGTACACTTGTGGCAATCCTAGTGAAGATAAATGTGTAAAGTGACCAACTTTCTTTGTGGAGCTGATTAACTTTGTTGTTTTTGACCAAGGTTCAAAATGCTAAGCAAGTAAACAGTGCACTTAAACAGAAAATGGAAGGCGGGATTGAAGAATTCAAACCTCCTGAGGTAAATAAGAATAAATGCTAAAACTCGTGGCCTTGCACTTACATTAGTGGGAAGCTGCAGAAATGTGTAATGCTACAGCCTAGTGTTTGCACTCCAGCAGCAGCTTAAACAGGATCCACTAAATTACATGCAGGGGGGAGTCTGGCTTCTTTACAAGAAATCAGTGGTAGGCTTTTTTTTAATGGCAACTGGTTGAAAAAAGAAGCAGAAAAAACTGAAATGTCATGTCTGTTCACAATAGGGAGCTGAAATTGAGCCCTGATACATGGGGGCTTTTTGGATTAAAAATAGGTAATGTAGATTGCCAGTAATAAATTCTGCGTTCTGTGTTAAAACATGACTATATATACACTTTGGCATCTGAAATTAATGATCTATTACTACTGAAGTTCTGTTTTTGCTTGTTTTAAAGGCTTGGATATGAAACATAACATGAATGCAAAATGCTCTAAACACCAAGTCCGAATAGTTTAGATAAATGTTACTATAAATTCAAATTCTGTCTGCATAAAGATCATTAGCTTGTGCATAAGTTATTATATAGCTGATACTAAGAACTGCAATAAAACAGAGGAAAAACCGCTGGCATAGTTTTAAGCTCAAATCTGTAAATACTATTTCCTCTGCATGAAAACAATCTTGAACTATAAATTTATGGCTTATAAGCAAGAGGTTTTTACCTATTTCGCAAAATGTAGTGCAAGTAAAACACATTGATGCTCAGATATTTTGCAGCTGTTGAAACAATTTAATGATCTTTGTGCCATTTTTCTAATTTTAATAGTCTAATCAGAAAATCAATGCCCGTTGGACCACAGAAGAGCAGCTTCTTGCAGTACAAGGTATGTTAATAGTAGCAGCAAGTTGAAATCTGATGCAAAGGATTTGAAGAGGTGCTCAGGCTTATGTTTTTATTTCCCTCTAATGCAAAGCTAAAACTTTATCTGGTCACCAGGAAAGCAGCAAAACTGTTGAGAATATTTAGGGCATTTATTCAAGCAACACCACGACACTAGGCTTTCTGTTACCCATGTTAAATTTCAAAGAGAAAAGCTAAGCAGGGTTTAACAACTGTATTAGTACCAGAAAGTCCCTTCAATCATCTTCTAAATCACTTTACATGAATTTCTCTAAGGCGGAAGACTAAAGCAGTAGTTAAAGTAATAAAATGTGAAGCGTTTAAGACATTTCCCTATTCCTAAAACAGGGAAAAGCAGAAGTAAATCTGTTTTACCATTGCTTTTCTCTGTTCATGAGGGAATAACGGGCAGATATCTAGCCATTAGGCCTTTTCAGAGTCTGAAGCTGGATATGGATGCTTGACTAACAGTCTTACTGGGCTAAAAACCCAGCATTTTCTAGAAGGCTATTCATACAGCTAATTTGCATTTATTTCATTTATGTGGAGGAAAACTGACTCTTGCATTAGCATGCACTGCCAATCAAGGAACGTGTAAAGGAAATATCTGGAGATGCTGTCTTGAAGGCATATATTGTCTATATATTGACTCTTACAATGATAGTATACTCAGCTCAGTTATCTATGCAGTTAATCTATCTGCATTATTCCTCTGTATTCTTCATCTTGAAAATGAGAGACTGAGTTCTAGTATAAAATATTCAGTGGATCAGGATATCAGTGTAAAGTTGTCAGGTGTGCCATACCTGGTACTTATTAGTCAGATGACTGAACCTAAAGTTAGGTTATTTTGAAGTGTGAATGGAAATGCAGAAAGGCATGGTGTGTCTTAAATCATACCTTTTAACTTATATGCCTCAAGCTTGGATTTGCATCTCCAAACTGTTCTGTCTTAAGTTCATTCTCTCACTATTGCTGAATACTTCAGTATTTTGTTCCCAGATGCAACTTAAGGAGATGCCTGTGTCTAGTATGATAGTCTAGTAAGTAGAAGGCTTGCTGGAGAAGTGGAAAGAATCCAGGGTCATTGTTCCTGCCTTAGAATGAAAGGATTCAAACCATCTTGCCTTTTCATAGTTTAGTTATTGGACTTCTCACTAAGCAACAGTTTGGGAAGCAATAAGAATACATTCAGCTTTCGTTAAGCTGTGGCAGTCTGTGACCAACATGACAAATAAACTGGAGCCTGGGCAAAAGAGAGTGAGGGTTGGTGGTGACTCCTTGGAGAGGAGTTCTAGTCTTCTCGTCTCTAGAGAATGTTCTGTGTTTTATAAAGATAGTCAGCCTTAAGGGTGGGGTGAGAAATCAGACCTTCTGAAAGAAATCTGTTTTCACTAATGTCCTTCTTATATGTATTGCTTCCTTTGTGGTCCCCTTCCTTTGTCACTGTATAAAATGGAGATGGGAGAGAATTTTAATGTCAAGAACAAAGTGTTCTAACTATCCCTCCCTTACCTACTGCTCATTCTCTCTCCTGGAATGAGAGTGCTCCCATCCCTCAGTCTAAGGATCCTGATTTCTTGCTTCAAAGCAATTGCTTGAGGCACTAGACTCTAGGCATGAGGGAGTCATGCTGTGTTTTTCCCTGACTTTGTTTTTAGAAGGTAGCCACAGTTGCTGTACTAAAAGCTTCCATAGTGTCCATTAGGTTTAGACTTGAAAGTTGACTTGAACATGAGGACATTTAGTTTGTACACTTTAAAACAGATTTATTTCATTAAATGTATTGGTATATTTTGGCATATGCTTTTAATAGTTTTACAGAAATCATAAGCATTAAGCAGGTAGGTGGCACTTAAGTAATTCTTCACTTGAATTTGGACAATAAATCCAACCATGGAAATTGTAAATACAATCTGCAGTAATGTAATTTTGGTACTGTTTTTCCTAAACATGAAAAAACTCGTTATCTGTAGACTAATCTCAAGAGATTGCCAGTAAGTAAGGAAGAGGTAGTGAGAAAACTTATCTTAAAATAGAGCTGTGTGTAACATTAAAAGCAGTGTGGGTGCCTGCAGTGGGGTTGTAGACTCAGATTTACGGTCTCTGATACAATATATTTGCAGTATAATTTATCAGGTAACAGATCAGCTTTGAACAGTTGTTGAATGTAACGGGCTAGTTCATCAGTTAGTGTTCTTAAACTATAAACTTTTATGTACAGAAATGTATGAGATGAGCACAACCATATTTTCGTACTAAGATCTTGGCCATGAAAATGCAATTGCAAAAATGTTTTAACACTTGTTAAAGACAACAAAATTTGCATTGAGAAGCAGTGCATGACTTTCATGGCATTGCAGGGAAAAAACATTTGGGACAATCAGGATCTAACTCTACATAAGGTAGTTGCCAGGAGCACTGTAATCCCATCACAGTGGAACTGCAGCTCCCATTAACTGTTTCTGCCTCGTTGTGGTGCTGTATCCTATTGCTTTGAATTAAGAGTTGGGTTTTGTGTTTGCAGTGCTGTACAACATTAAGCAGTGTAAACAGCATCAAACTTGGATGTATGAGTTTTTCCAAGAGAGACATTCAAGATGAAATGCTGTAATCAAGAGCATGCACGTATTCCAGTATACCTTTACAGCTGGGTGAAGTTCTGAAGAGCTTGAAGGATTCCTGTGATCTGGGCTGCTTTCAAATGAGCTGGGAGAAAACCATTCATACATGTGAAGTGAGGCTGTACAGTCGTCCTTTGTGAGCTTCACTTTCATCAGCCTAATAAAATTGTTTTTATTGAACAACTGATTAAACTCGTGAGAAATAATTTGGGGGTGTTTAGCACTGAATTTGGATACGGATGCATAAGTAATGTGCACCAGTTTGACAGAGATGATGGCTCGACATCAACTCTTAGAGATAAGCCATCACCATATACATTAAAGTTTCATAAACACACAGGGAATTTTCTCTATTTCTTACGTAGCTTGAAAGGCTTTTAATACGTCATTGTGGTAGAGCAGTAGTAAAAAACACTGAAAAGAATCCAAAATGAGTAGTGCTGCGTGTAGCTAAACTAAGGAAATGTTATTTTCTTTAGGTTGTTTTTTTTTTAAGAGTTGGGTTCTCAGTGAAGGCAAGAACACCTTGTTTTCAAGGTGTTTGCTTAGAAATAGGCTTTGAGACCTTATTTTTGACAACCTGAGTTGAAGATAACCGATAGGCTCAATTGTTTTGCAGATTAAGGGAGGAAAGAAGTGTAGACAGCAAAGTAACAGAAAAGGCTGAAATCGCTAAAAGTCTAAATTAGTTTTGTAAAAGAAATGTGCTTTGTTCTGCTGGGCACCTTGTTCACTTGATTAATTGTACAGAATGTTAGATATATTGCACTGGATATTTCATGTTCATTATAAATCAGTAAGGGTGGTAATGGTAGGGCAGACAAAGAATATTAAAATACTGGAGGCAATGTTGTGTGGGCACACACAGCTTTTAAGGAGTATAGCTTGTATCAGCCTTGTACAGCTGATAAAGCCCAGAGCCAAATCCCTGTCTTTGGGTGGATACATGCCCTCCCACATGGCTCTGAAATCTTTCCAAGGTTCCTGCAGTCAGGAGGGTTGTATTCTTTTGTACCAGAAAAGATACTAAATAACGTAGCTGGGCTCTAGACAGCTGAAACATCAGCTTCAGCTACAGAATTTGTTACTATCCTGGAGGTGAACTTCCCTTTTAGATTGCGAGGAGTGTGCATTGCCACATCAGAAGTGCCTAATAATGAGGAAAGTAGAAAGGAGCAGAACAAACTGAAGGTCACACTCTTTACAATTAAGTTGAAAAGGAACATAGCTTTCAGATTTGAAGCAACTCTCACTTTCTGAACACTTTGCTTCATCTTCTGAAGTGAGGCATGAAATCAGGCATAAATTTCTTTTCCTGTAATGAGAAAGAGTGCCTGTCCTCTAAGAACTGTAATATGTTCCGAATGAGTTTAGTTATCAGGAGCTTCACAGGAGAAATCAAATTGTAATTCACTTATGCATAGCTGCAAAAAAAATGAGTCTTCTGTTTACTCACTCTGGAACAAAACTGGTTTATTTCTTCAAGTCTCCAAACTTTTTGACACTTGTAATTTAAAATATACTTTGTGCAGCTAAAAGCTTTCCCACTCCAGGAGGTGGGAGAGGTTAAGGATTTTTTGTGTTAAGCGGGAGAGGGGAAGAACTAGACACATACTCTAAATATAACAAAATCAATATACTTTGTATTATAATTTAAATTTTAAGCTAAAAGCTATAGGATGTTGCACTCAATATGTTTTGTTTTATATGCAAATGTAGTTCTACAAGTATTTAAAATATAGGTTGGAATTTTCTTTGGAAGTGCTCATAAACAAAAGTGACTTCTGATGTCAGTACAAAAATCAATGAAAAGAACAATGCAAAGATCACCTGTCTTGCTACTTATCAGTAGGGAATTTAATCCTGGAGGCTTGTGCTGGGCTATCTTATAAGCAGACAGCAGTAGCTTAAATATATTTACATTCTCCAGTGTGGTTGTCCCAAACCCTCAGATTTTTCTACCCAGTTTGAAGGGTGAATGAAAGCTTCAAACAGACTTTGTGAACACTTGCCAGTCGCTCTGTGTAGCCTGAGTAGAGCATGTCACAAGTGCAGGAATGAGCAATATATTGTGATTACTGAACTGTGCCCCCCTGTTCTCCCCTCTGCTGCTCCTGCCCCACTGGCTGTGGGAAAGAACCATCTGCATGCAGCTGGTGTGGAGGGAACCTGTAGGAGCTATCAGTGTTTGTCACTTGACATTTCCAGCATTATATTCTGTTTACAGCTCTTCACGCATGCTCGGTCACCCTTCCTCCCCTCTTGAGCTGGTCTTGGGCTTCTGCCCTTACTGTGAGCACGCGGAAAGATTTACTGTGTTTGTCAGAGGCCAGATCTCTGGGGTTTTAGGTTGAGAGGCTTGGTGAGTAAGCCAGGACCTTTTAAGAAGAATGGGTAATGACTTTTTAATAAAGTTCTTGATTTGTATGTTGATAGCCGTGCTATTAAAAATTACTTTGTTTTAATGGAAATTGAGGCCTTCTCCTAATTGAGAAGTTCTCCTAATTAGCGAGTCCTCGGTTTGCAGGTCCCATAGGTTCTCTCTATAAATACATCACACGTAGCTGTGTCTGACTGATTCTTCACAGCTATGTTATTTACTTTGCCTTCCAGGTGTCCGAAAATACGGTAAAGATTTTCAAGCTATTGCAGATGTAATTGGCAACAAGACTGTTGGCCAAGTGAAGAACTTCTTTGTAAACTACAGGCGTCGGTTTAACTTAGAGGAGGTATTGCAGGAATGGGAAGCGGAACAAGGAACCCTGGCTTCTAATGGTGATGCTTCTGCTTTAGGGGAGGACACAAAAAATACTTCTAATGTGCCATCAGGAAAGAGCACTGATGAAGAAGATGAGGTGTGTTTTGTGTACCAGAAATAAGTAAGCATGGGTTGAGGAACAGCATTTTATTTAGTGATAAAATGTAAGGTTAACTGGTGTGGAGTGGCAAACCGCATTCTAAAGAATGATGATGAGCTTGCATAGAACTTCAGCCAATGTCGTTAACCAGCTGGGAGCAGGACTGCACCTTTGCTAGTGACGATCACGTTACTGTTTTAGTGTTAAAATACACTTCTTGTTCTAGAAGAAGACTTGGCTTCGTAAATATTTTTAGTTCTGCTGTCTATAATGTTTTGGTTGGTGATTTCTTTTCAGTAACTTCTCAGTTCTTTGGTTTTATTTTTTTAAATGCTGTTTCCTGTGTAGTGGCCAGTGGCAGCCCAACTGCGTCACGTCCTGGCCGGGATGGCTGTTCACGCAGTCTTGTCTTTGTCCTTTGCGCAGGCACAAAGCACTCCGGCCACTCAGTGTTTAGGCCCTTCACCTCCAGCACAGGCATCTGCTCCAGCACCTGCCGCTCCCATGGCAACTTTAAATCAGCCGCCCCCGTTACTTCGTCCAGCACTTCCCGCTGCTCCTGCTCTGCACCGCCAGCCTCCGCCGCTCCAGCAGCAGGCGCGCTTCATTCAGCCGCGGCCGACCCTAAACCAGCCTCCCCCCCCGCTCATCCGCCCCGCTAATTCCATGCCGCCTCGTCTCAACCCCCGGCCCGTGCTGACCACGGGCAGCGGCCAGCAGCCACCCTCGCTCATCGGAATTCAGACAGAATCTCAGTCCACTCTGCACTGAAGAAATAAAGGCAGAATTGTGCTAACTCCCACATTTGAAAAATTGTATCAATGTACTTTTTTTTTTTCCAAATAATGAAGGGGAGAAAAGAGCAAGCCTTCACAGGTATCAGACCAGTTTTCCAGAGGAGCAAGCTAAGAACTAGAAACGGAACGTCAACGACCACCTGTATAAAAATATTTTTATGCCGAAGACTTGTACAGCAGAACAATGCCTACACTGCAGCCCTCCTCTGTATGAATAACTGTTGAAGGAAGCTAACTTCTTAAATGAATAAATGTTCAACACACCAAGATTTTGTTTAACTGATTTTTACTCTATTTATTTTATTACAGTTCTTTATAGTCAAGCATCTAACTACAGGAAAGTAGTCTGGCAAATCTAGAAATAGATAATATTGTAGGAGACTTAAATGTAGTGTTGGGGTTTTTTGTGTGTGTGACTTTTTTAATTTTTTTTTTTTTTTTTTTTACCTTTAGGTGAAAGAAAATAATGGCGTTAGGTTCAGAATGTTTGGCCCTGTTTAGATAACAGTAGAAGCATTTCACACACTTGTAAAGTGTAGGTCTTCTCTTCATGTTTTTCCTAGAACATCTTAGCTTGTTTTAAAAGGTACTGGCTTATTAAATACTCCTCTTTCAGAGTATTCTGACGACTCAGTGAGCTATTGTACCAAATTTATTAAATCTCATGCTGTTCTACTCACAGAATTTAACTGGAAGCAGGAGTCCAGTTTCCTGCTGCAGTCTTGTCTTGTGGGCTGGGCAGGGTAGAGAGGCAGCAGCTTCCACCACCCAGGCGATGACAGGAGAGGAACCATCTAGCAAGAAGTATTAATTTAATTTGTTATTCCACTAATTCTTCTAATGTAAGTACAGTAAAATTCTGTTCCTCTGAGAATGACTGACTGCAGTTCGTTTATGCTGGATCACTGATACCTTGCTTGAGCATTAATGAGGGAAGTGTAGAGGCCGGTGGTGCTGGTAGAGTATCATGCGAGTAGTTACCTGCTGCCAACCCAGCCTTACTTTTAAGTGGTTATCTCTTGACTCCTGCTATATTTCTGGCAAAGTTGATTACATGAATTGAGGGTATTGGGGGAAGGAAGAGGGTGTTTGTTTATTTTATTGACTCAGTAAAACTTGCATTTAGAAATTAATACTGCTTCCAAATTCTAGGAGTTTGAAAGAAACTCATTTCATGGCATTCTCATCTGAAAACTTGATTGGTACCCAGCAGTGTTTTCGGGTGTGGTTGGGGTTTTTGTGTTGGGGTTTTGTTTGTTTGTTTGTTTGGTTTTTTTGTAAAAGCAGATGCCTCTACCCTTCAAGTAAACCAGGCTCCAAATATGAATAGCACTGTTTGAAACTGTGTGATCTGAATTAAGCTATTGAAAAATAATGCATTCTTGATTATGTAATAATATTCATGTTGACTGTCATACTATTTAGAAAGTTATTTTTGCTTATAGCTGAAATGGTGTCTAAAAGTCTTTTTAAATCCATTTTGTTATTAACTAGATTTGCCCTTGACTAAAATGAGACTTTTTATGCAAATGGGATGTGCTCTCCCTAGGTTTTCTTCACAGATAAATCGAGTGGTCTAATGATCAGTTTAGCAGCTAGATAAGGTCTTTTTTATGTGCAAAGGGAAGTTCTTGTACTATCAGATTCTATTTCATTTGAAAATCTAGTATTAAAGTTTGATAGTTGTAGCCTGAATTGCAGTTAAAGTATTGACCTTTATGTTTGAGTTCTTCATTTTAAAATATTCTCAGATCAAACTTGAGAGATTTTTCTTTCTGAACAGCTTTCACTGGAGTGCTGAGGTGTCCTTCAAAAGGTCGTTCTTACAAATTTTCTTTTGCATCAGAGTAGGTGCTTAGCCACTATGTGAGCATCAGATGACCCGCTGTCTAAGAAAAGCGGAATTTGAAAACAAGCACCAAGGAATTCGTGGTCATGGAAACTTGTGTTCTGGGAGTCATGAGTCTTTAGTGTGCCCTCACCAGCTACACACAAACCTGGCTGCTCTCTGGTCTTTAAAACCAATACAAAACCAAGATGGTACATTTTTACAGTTTAACTGTTAACAGTGATAAGATTCATCTTCAGGATTTTTTTCTTTTATTTTATTTTTTTTATATTTTTAAGCATTGAGTCCCCCAGGTGTGTGTATTGTACCTCTGCTAATTTTTGTCTTGTCTCTTGTCGATAGACTTCAGTATGCAGAATGTTGGGTGTTACAGTACAGTTGGCCACCAACTGCTATGAAACTGTTCAGTACATTGTAATTCCGTTTAATCTTGTTTAAATATTCTATAACTGGGCAAAGGTGCTGTATCTGAAGGGGGGAGGGAGGGTCAGAGATAGGTAGGGTAGTCTTTCTTAATTTACCTACACTGTAGCACACAGTAGGGAACTCCTAGCATTTGTAGTACTAAATAAGTATGTACATAGCAAAATGTCTTTATTGTGTGCTTTGCAGAATATGTGCATACAGTTTGCACGTCCTGTTTTGGGGGGTAGGGTTTGTTTTAAGCAGTGTTTGCCTGGAGAGTGATATGCTTGCTGCTTAATCAAAGGATTAAAGTTTCAAAGAAATCTGTGTCTTCTATTTTTATGTACCTTGTAATGGTCTAATATGTTAGGGCCCTTATACTGTGATTCTCTTCTAAATTCATTTATATTTTTTTAAGAATTAGAAATAAAATTATACAATGGTGTTGATTTCAGTGGGAAATTTCTTTTGCCATATCTAGTCTCCTGTTTTGTAATGTAGTAATGAACTCTGACTTCAAGGTTGGCTTAATTTTGTCACTTTAAAAAATGTACAATGTTTGCACACTAACGTTTGGCAGAGAACGTGTATCCTACATTGTTCAAAGCTAATGTAACTCTACAGCTTTTTGTACAGTTTATTTTAGTTAATAAAGCAAAACGGTACTAAAAAATTACATTTTACAAATGCAAGGCATAATCGGAACAACATGTATTCGAGAACCAACACTTGCAAAATATGGATGTACAAGAACTATCAGATTTAATTGTTGCACTTTAAATCAGAATGGGTACGAAGTTGAGCAGGTATTTCTGCATTTAATAAAACAATCACTAAACATTGCACATCATAGTAAAGCAGTTTAATTTGTTGCTCCTGAGCAAAAGGAATTAGGTACTTTTGTCCTTAGATTTTCATCCTTAGTGTGTTGGGATTTTTCTTTATTCTGGAAACCTCACAATGCATCGAGAACAGAACACAAACCAGTAGCTTACAGATATGGGGGTTTGTGTATAGACAGAGACGAACTGCAGAGTTTAGGGAATGGTTTGAGATGAAGGTTACTAGGGCTGTGTTGTGCCTCTTTATAGCAAAAGAAAGGAATAGACTGAATTTACAGCTGAGGCCAGGCGGAAGTGTGGTTGGCAGGCAAAAGCAAAGCCAAACCTCATGAAATAGCGTGCTTGGAGATGTGTTTCATAATGCAAGGGAAGTTGTAGAGAAGTGAGCAATGTTGCCCTGTAAACAGCACTGAATACAGCTCAGTCATCCTGCTAAACATGGTGACCCTCCAGCTTTTCCTGAGGCTAAGGCAGCCAACCCTCAAGAGTTTGCCTTTCTTAGAGTGAGTTAAAACCAGCCATCGATGTGATAGACATCTGCTTTAAGATCATAGGCAGTTTTATATGAGATATAAAAGGCAAACACAAACTCTTTAACACTACTCATAATCCATTGCTGATGAATTAGGTATCAAAAATGTACAGTCAGGCAGGGAGGAGAAGCAGAATATACAGGCAACAGTATCTGGACTATTTAATTATCAGGTGCCCCCTTTTATAGAACAGACATCCTCAAAATTAATTCTAAAGTACAACTTTGTAAAATAATTACTTCATTTTCACCACTGGTGAAGGCTGCTACTTTTCTCATTCTGTCAATTCTTTCATCTTAAAGCTCTTTTTCAGTGCAGTTTTGTACACTGAAAGAATTCCAACAGCACAATAAATCCTCATTGCTGTTACTGACACGGCAGTTTTCCCTTGGATTGGCTCAAAAGGAAGCACTGAGATTCAGGGATTGGGATCTCTGCTGCACTTTCAAGGATGCAACTTTGTCGTAGTGCAGACCAGGCCTCCTGTTATGCTCACTGAGCCTTAAGAGTTGGGATTTTTAAAGTAATGCCTGCACCCTGATACCTGATGGTTTTATTGACGAGTCTTCGTCCCCACAAAGCACTGTTCTGGGGGATGACCATGTTCTGCACTGGGAAGATAGTGCAGCCAATGACCATCCTGGGAACCTGATCCCATCTCTAAACTATTCATTTAAATTTATAAATATTTAATTACAGAAATATAATGCTTGTTGTTCTGACAGATCTTTCTGTGAACTTCCCGGCAAGTAGTACCCAGACTAATCAGGATATTCCTAAAAGCTAATTAAAAAATAAAACCATCCAAGAAGGAGTGTTTTTTAAAGTGTCTGTTGTAGTAATGTCTTTGCTGGGCTCCAAGAGTCAATGCACTATGGACTGACTCCCTCAGGAGTAACAACTCTGAGTCATTTTAGCAAACGAAGAATCCTTCTGAAACCATTTTATTAGTATTGGTTTTAGAGTTCCTTTGAAAACAATCCAGATAACGCGACCCAATTGTTTCTTTTTTTGTCAGCCTTAGTGCTCTTGTGCGTGTGCTAGGATGGAATGTTCCTTAGAGACCGGTTTTCCTAGAAGTGGTTTAATGTGAAAGACAGAACAAAGTGCAGCAGCAGGTGATGTGGAACAGGCAGCAAAGCCCCCGCATCAGTCCTGTTGGCTGGAGGAGGGCGGCGTTGCCTGCCTTTGTAAGGAACCCTTCGGCACGTCTCGGGTCATTAGCCAGTAGTACTGGCATGTAACAGTAATATAATAATAGCAACTAATAACTGGCATGTGGCATGTCCGTGTCCTTTGCCTATTTAGCACGGGCTTTGTTCCGCTCTTTCAGTCCCGCAGGTGTAAATAAAGAAAGAGCAACTACCTGCCCTCCCGGCAGGCAGGCGGAGGGCGGGCAGCGAGTGCTGTGCCCGAGCCCCGCCGCTGCTCCTCGTTACCCCCTCCCGGAAAACTCCCTGGCCTGCGGGGGAAAGCTCTCCCGACCGTACCGAACCTCACAGGGCGTTCGGGCGGCTGCGGGGTGGTGCGGTGAGCCCGGAGCCGGTGAGGACGGGCTGCCGGGGAGCCTTCCCCGGCCGCGGTCCCGGAGCTGCCGTCCCTGAGGAGGCGGGGGGACGCCGTTGCTCCCTCCCGCAGCCCGGGAGCGCCGCCGGCGCCCGGAGCGGGGCGGTGCCGCCGCCGGGGTCTCCCCGCCCGGGGGTTGCCATGAGACCGAAAGCGGCTCCCGCCCGCGGGGGTGGCGGCGGCAGCAGCCGGGGGCGGCGGCAGTAGCGCGTCCTC
>VWPU01019546.1:0-31475 GCA_013398955.1 Callaeas wilsoni
TCTGTCATTGTTTGCTAAGCAGCAAATCATAATTAACCATGGTAACTGCGAAGAGATATAAAATAACAGAGAATATTAAGGGGCTTCTTATGTCTTTGGATCACAGTAATTGTGTGTTGTGTGTTCCGTCTCAACTGTGACACAGTACTATTAACAACTTGAGCTCAGCAAGTGTCTGCCTGGACACCTGCCTGCAAGGCCTCTCCAATGAGTTGTGCATGTTTAACAGAAAAATTAAAGCTTTAGCGAGTACAGATGCATGCTGCATCTAAATAAAGCTAAAACCCTCAAATTCATCAGTTCTTCACATATAAAATACAAGAGAACATGAAGATGCATTGCTGAGCCACATTGCTTTAATACTGATAGAATAAATTGATGACATTTATTATATCTAACATGTAAAACTCTCCCATTCCGTGAGTCTCTCCTATGAGAACAGCAGGGAAATTGCTTCTAACCCTGCCCAACATCTGTTTTAAGCCTTACCTTACTCAGTCTTTGCACAGTGCAGGGCAATGCAGAAGCACAAAGCAAACCAGCCTTGGTCATATGACAACCCTGACTGCAAGTGGATGTTTCAGTGCAACTGAAGTTTCTTTCTCTTTCTCAAGCCAGTGCCATGTATTGGTACATTAACTACTGCCCAAGAATGTCTTTAAGCACTAGCTTACGGTTGTACAACCATTGCCAGTTCTGGCTTTCAGTTCACCTGCAGTCATCCATAGTCCCATGAAGTCAGTCCCAAACCACACACAGCCAGGGAGAGATCCAAAGTCAATTCACCTGCACAGTCACATATTGGTACAACAGCCTGGTACTAACACCAGGTTCCTACATTTCTGAAACATTTGCCTGTTTCTTCATAACTTTCGCCTTTTTTTAGCAATTAACTCTCATTTCTTTGTAACTAATTCAGAAATGGGACTTCTTTCAGTCTTCCTTGTGTTGGCTTGGGGCCAATACTCACATGTTAACAGAGCAAAAGGGCAAAGGAGAATCACAAGGAAGGATTATTCCCAGTCTGTCTGAAGGGCATGACAAAACTCTCCTCCAGTCTACAAAAGTAGATTAAGATTTGCTTGCAAAACATACTACTGATTTCCACAGGTGCTGAGTTCAGGTACTCCTGTGGGAAAAACACTGTTTCATCAGCAGATGTCTGCTTTTGGAATCAGAGATTGTCAAGACAATCAATATTCTTGAAAGGCTTCAGATTTTTCTAACTGTTTGTGTCAAAAACAGCACCCCACAAAAGGAGAGTTAACACCAAAGGAAAAGGCTTCTCCCTAAATGTAAAACACAGATCACAATTGCCACTGACACAAAATGTGCAGCCTCTCTGCTCCCAGGTTACATTATAGTTTCAATACACAAATTACACCTTTCTAGTTTCATTAGAAGGTGCAACAGTTCTGTCTTGTGTACTGAAGTTTTAGACAGAACACTGTCCAAAACCATAATGTATTTTCTACAGGAAAAGGGCAACAAGGCAACAGGCTCTCAGAACAAAAAATAAAGGTCCACTGTTCCCTAAAACCAAACACTGATGCACCAATCAAGGACTCTAAATAGAGAACCACTTTATGGAAAGAACATTTATTTTTGCTTTAAAACTTGTGATCCACAGAAATACAATAAAATCAACATGTACACAACTTTTTAAAAAACCAACTTTGGTTCAAAGAAATATTAACATCTAAATCTTCTGAGGTACAAAAGGCACAAGACCAAGCACCCAAACAAACAGAATTGCTCACAGCACTGTTTGCACCACTACTACAGAGGGAGACTGTAGGGAGGAAGGCAGGGGAAATATGGAAATAACTGAAACCAAAAGACAAGGATGTGTACAATGCCATTTACTTTCTTTCACAGGTGTTACATACTTTATTGTTTTTTGTGGTAAAGTGCTAGGACTCTTGGAGAAAAGGATGGATCATTTCTTAGAAATGAACTGGAACAAACACCAGTAGAAAAGGAAACAGAAACAAAGGTCTGCAGCAGGCTGGAATTCAGTCAACCTCTGTTCTCCCACAAGGTCTTAAGAATTCATTTCCTCTTTCATGAAACCATTTGTTTGAAACTGTGGAAACAGGGAACTGGAATTAGTTATCACCATATACCCAGTGTGGGTATCATCACAACCTAGATGGATACTCTAGGTAAAATCTCTCAGTTTGAGGATCCATGTTTATACTTCTCTACTCACCCAAGGGAAAATACATAGAAAGATGCAAAAGGCTGGGGAAGAAAAGATCTTCCCCAATACACAATTCTGGAGCCAATACTAACAGAGCAGTGTATTCTGGTGCTTATATCCCTGACAGTCAGCATGCTCTGGTGCTCCAGGGGAATACCTTGGAGGCTAGAAGATATAGATATGGGAATAGATGACATGAAGCTTGAGAAGCTTTCAGCAGGAAGCAGAAATTCCTAGTGTCCAGACAACTCCCATTTACCTTACAAGGAGATCTCGTCCTTTGGCAGCTAGAACTATGGACAAATCTTTGTAGGAATAGACCTGATTCTAGCCAAGTGATAATTCAAGTCATTCTGATGCTGCTATATTACACAAACCCAGTGATAGCCTTACACTTTGTGCTGCCATTAACACAAAAACCCACTAGAAAAGCTATAGCTGAACAATGCAGCTGCTTAATACTTCATGAGATCAACTGCAGGAAATTTCATTATGGCCAAATAACTCCAGCAGTTGAAATGGCAACACCCAGGTTATGAAATGTTTTTGTAAGAGGTCAGTATATTCCCAGCTTTACATACATGAGCCTTCCTTCCGGTTTTGTTCCTAAAGAAGTATTACTTACCCCATTTACACCCTACTAGTACTGGACAAGCTGCATGTCTTGTTCTATAATCCCCCTCACCACTTCTGAAGAGATTGTACCAAAACACTGCTGTTCCCTGGAAAGTGAGATCAGATCTGGATTAGTCAGAACCTAGTCAATATAGCCAGGTTACAGTAAGGGGAGAGGGATGCCTATGGATTCAGCTGAAGGCAGCTGGAAGCACTTTAACAGGTCACCATCGACAGCACATGAAAAACTCTTAATGCTGTTCTAGCTCAGCCATTTTCAGAGTACAGAGGAATTCTACTAACACTGTTTACTTTGTTAAAAACAGCTGTTCAGAGAAATTGTTCACTTCATACATTATCAAGAAAGGGAGATGCCCTTTAGTCTGCAAGATCGCTCCAGCTGCAATGAAGTGCACTTGTCACATCAGCTCATTTTTACATGGACTGTGCCGAAGGAGAGACCGTAAGTGGAGAGAAAAGGAATAAACCCAAACACAAGCAGACTTTACCTTCTTGGGCCATATTGCTGCCCCAAAATCTGGGAAAACTGTAGCTCCTCCAGCTTCTACATCACTCATCTGAGAAAACAAAGTCCACAAACTGTACATTTACATGTACAAGGCTTTTTATACAGTCCCACAAGCTAAAAGTGTCCCAAGGCCTGTGATTTCCACTTGCATCTCTACACGCAGCACTGATAAGGAGGGTGCACTTCAACCAGCACAAACTGCGGAAGAAGCACTACACGCTGTTGAAGGATTTTATTTCATCTGGAGGCTTTTGTCCAGATTATGTATATATAGATATATATTGCCTAGATTATGTATCATCTATGACTAGAAGTTGGGTACCTGCAATGTTAATAAGCTCATACTCTAGAACAAGAGAGAGGACTTCAGAGTAAGCTGGTTTCAAGAATTTCATTCCACTTTATGATCCAATCAGGAAAACAAGTGTCTGTTAAACCACATATTTCCTCATAAATTGAAACCATGCCTTTGGAACTCATTTTCATAATTTAGTTTATGCATCTTGGTCAACCGCTGCAAAAACTACACAAACTATTAGAAAGCCTCTTCTGCACTGTTTCTGTTTGGTTCACCAGCAATCTTATGCAATTTCAAGTGCTTTAGGCAGCTGGAGCTTCAACAGCTACAGCCATGTGACTCTACAGAAAACTATGTATCTTTATGCTTTGCCCTTCTACCCTGGAATGAATTTAACCCTATTGAATTCATTAGTAACAATGGATTAATTGTAAATTCTGGACTTGACTTGAAACCCACCAAAGTTCCTGGAAACGCTCCCATTAAAAATAGAATGTCTTTCCACTGAATTCAGTAAGCTTTGGGTCAGATTCTAATTAAAAGAAATAAATTACTCAGATCCAGCTCCCACCAAATTTAAAAACTACTATTAATACACTCTTCAAGTCCCCACAATCCCTACTGTAACTTGGATTTCTCTTTAAAGCAAATGTTATTACCACTCTGGTGTCCTCCTCTGGTACAATAAAAGGGCATCGTATGTCATAGGTGCACATGTTCTTGCCCCTTCCAACTAGAAAGCGTGTGCATGCAGCCTTGCAAGTTAATACCTATGTCTTAGCCACACAACCACTCTTTTTAGTAAGGGTGTTGGTATATGTATGATGTGTTATGTATTCTACATGGGACAAACAAGGCCAAATTGCCTTTGACCATGTACAACTGGCAGAGAAGATGTGTATTGTTCCTTCTAAATCAAAGCTCATCCAAAATTCTGCGAAGCAAACAAAAAGATTGACTCAATTTAAAATCTCTTGGCAGCAGAATATTGCACAGCTACCATCTTACTCCAATTCTTGTTTTGAAGATTATTTCCGTCACCATCATATCAAGTTTAAAGTGTTTCTGGTTCTGTTTTGAACTGCATTTCACTCTCAAAATATCATGGCATCCATCAAATTTAAAATTCTGTGACAAAATATTTAGAGTTATATCACTCAAATCTTAAAACACAGAAGATTAGGTGATCCTAAAGATATAGTGAGTATAGATTGATAGATAAAATAATGTCAGAAGACTACTGTAAAAATAAGGCCATTATTCCCAGTGGCAGCAATGTTTAGGATTCCAGTGCACATGGTCTGTGGGCTGTATAATGCATGCAACTAACGACTCTTTCAAATCTGCACTTGTAACCCAGTTGCACCAAGTTTATGAGCTCTGCCTCCTTCCATTTGTTGAAGCAGCAGCTGTGCTGAGCAACTGAGCAACTTTGGCTTTGCCACACAGCTGAGGAAGAGGCTGACATTAAGTGCTATCAAACAGTGGTGGAAAAATATGACTGTCTCACATTAAGTGGCTGATAGTCAAGTTCTCCAATAGCATACCACATGAGTACTCTAAGGATTTCCCCTTGAGAAATAAGCCAAATTCTCCTCTCCTCCCATGGAATCCAGTTAAGTAAAAGATTCTGTAGCAGAGTGGCCAAAAGGAGAAGATGGGTCTTGTATTCAAATTTTCTGCTCTGAGGTTAAATACCACCAAAATTCTATCAATGCAGATGGGACAGCACCTGATGCTTGCAATAATAATGAAATCTCTACTGCCAGATGCCAGGAAATCTGTACAAATAACCAACTGCACAAGCTGTAAAAAGATACTGCTAGAGTTACACTCAGCGCATACAGGATCATCATACTTACATAGTTTAAAAAAGTGGCCACACGATTTCCAGTCCCTAAACGCTTGAAAGCATCTGGCTCATCTTTCTATAAAATTAAATGAGAATAACTGCAAATTTTGAGCTCCCAGACAGTAGACAGACAGAGGTACTTACATAGTTAAGAAACGTCGCTAGCCTATTTCCTTCCGATTTGAGTGTGCTGTCAAAGGGTCGCTGCAACAGACAACAACTTTAATCTGGGTTCCAAACAGGCTCTCACCAAAGCTACATATGTGTAGCTCTGCAGAGGTCCTCAAGTCCAATTTAAAGAGTTGGAACAGAAAAGGGACAACTGATACAGGGCAACATTAAAGCCATCACAAGTTGCAGCCAGGGTGCACAGCTGCACGCACAGAGCATTTAGATGCCACGAGGAGAAGTTGCACTGAACAGTTCTGAAGGGAGAACAGAAGCAAGGCTTTCAAGGGGCCTGCGGCACAGATGTTATCCAAGTAAGGTAAACGACAGGCCATTATTGTTCTGGGCACTGATCCAAAGTCAACAACTGACTTGAATACAAAAAACTAGTCTCCAGCAGGCTTTAGATAACTCAGATTCTTGTAAATGTAGCAACTCAAAGAAATACTGTCAAGAACAGAGAAAATGCATGTTTTGACAGCAGACAAAACTATAAAGTAGTTTCAGGTGGTTGCCTGTCTAGGACTAAAGACCACATCAGAAAGATCAAATTGTCTTTAGTCCGTAAAAAACACTGAGTTTCATTTGTTGAAGTTGAGATCACAATGCTGCCTCTGTAGAAGCAGAAAGAACATCTAGAATACCAGTGTCTTTCTTGCCTTCAAATGTAGAAATTTATTTACATCGCTAATAGTCAGGAAGTCATTCCAGTCAGGAGACATCAAGGTGCATTTTTACACACAAAAGCAATAATGCTCAACATTTAAAGAAAACAATAAATCAGTATGAAAAAGACAAACAGCAAGGAAAACCACAGCAACCATGTCTAAGATGTTGTAGTTCAATCTGCTTGAAGCATGTTTTAACTAACAAGTGGTCTTTCCTGAAATGTCCATAAAAACCCGATTTGCATATGCAAATCCAATCCAGAAAAGCCAACATAAGAACATGGAGATACAGGGAATTCCCTGGTTACTGCCACTGCTGTGAAATGCAGATCCAACCATGAACTTCTGAATTTCAACAGCAAAAATCTAACTTGAACAATGAATAAAATCTCCGAGTTGTAAGAGGCACCTACTGAAGCGCCTCTATTTGAGAACTACAAGGGAGCAAAAAGCTTCAAGGCTGATCAGAAGGTGGGGAGACAAGGCAGCACCCCTATTTCAACACAAAGTCTGTGATGCACAGAGAGCCTGCAGGACCAGACCAAAACTGTGGCAGGCCCTGCAACTGCCTTGCCTCAGCTGACAACTGCAGCCAAGGTTATGTTCCAAGTGGAGCTCTGCTCCAGCTCCTAATCCAAAAGTAAAATCCACAGTGGCCAATTTGATGCCTGAGGTCCTTGAGTTCAAAGGCTTTGAAGAGAATTTAAGAGCATTTGCTCAACTCAGGAAACTAAGCGGACTTGAAGTTGAGGAAAATTCTCAGAATGCACCAAAGCTAATGAATACAAGCTTCCATAGTGTTGAAACTGGGATTTTTTTTATTTTTTAAACAGTGCTAAGTTGGGTGGCTTCAATTCTACACTCAATGATTGGGTTGTGTGCGCTCTCACTGCAGCAATCCCTCTTACCAAGCAAAACCACTGGGACAATCTGAATTATGCCAGATTCCACTAAAATACCACAGAAACCAAGGCATTGCATGGATTTTATACTTGAAGTTACCAGTCACCATAGCTCTTCACTATGCTTAGCACGTCCATGAACTTGTTTAGGGTCATTATTAAGAATCTGCTCTTCTTTCCTCCCCACTCACAGCAAACCAGAGCTGTTCTTTGCCAGGCAGAGCCCTCTAGTGCCTCATGAAGACCCAGCACCACCACCTGTACATCCTCCTGCTGCTGGAGCACTGCTCTCAACACCAACCCAGGGAACCCTTTTCAGACCTCAGTGTTGCAGCCACTCTCAGGGGTCTGCGAGAAGGGCTGTACAACCTATGAGGATTTTCCATAATGTTTACTTTTCTGGAGGAAGGTGGAAGGATATCTCCTCCTCAGTCAGCTCCTGCAAAATGCTTTAAAGCACCCAGCAAAGCAGGGTTTGGACAATATCACTGAACTCAGAAGCCTAATGGAACAAGGCAGACTTGTAGCCCAGGGCTTGCAGAGCTCGATTTAAAAATAAAACAATGGAAAGAGCTCATTCAAGTACTGTATGACTCTTTTAGTGTCTCTGTACTGTGCAAGGAATCAGGGTCCCAAAGGTAAGCAGGGAGATTTGTTCATTATTGTCTTGAACTTTCAGCATCAGAGAAGGCAGTGCAAAGGCTTTTCAGAATTCATAATCCATCCATGCAACAGGTCTACATATCAAATGCTTTAACATAAAACACTTCCAAAAGTTCTCTCAGACCAAACTGTTCCCTCATGCCCACTCCACTAAGAAATAATTGCAAGCGTGATCTTACCCTAGAAAAATCAAAGTGTGGCTCGTACTGCCCTCCCATTCCATAGTTGGCAACCTACAGCATGGAAGAAGGAAGCACATAAATATCTATTGAACTGCAAGTGATTGCTGCAGAATAGCACCTGCTCTCAGAAATCCAAAGCATGCTCTGAGAAACAGCACTTTGTGGCAAGATTATTATCTATAGTACACTTAATTTATTTTTAGATTGCCAGAACTGAGGTATGAAGATGAGAAACAACTTGAGTGCTTTTTTTTGTAGTCCGAGGGTTTGTACTTATCACTACAACAGTCTGTTTAACATTCAGCAGCAATAGTTTCACCACACTCTTGCTTCCTTCCTCTGAAGGAAAGGCAGATGAATGTGTGCAACTCCCTGTGGGTCCAGCCTAGGGGACAGAACTGGACTCTGTGTCACTCATGTATGATCTGACACATACAAATACCTCTCCAGGATCACAGAAAATTAACTTAAAAGTACTTCTTCACTTACTTTATGATCACATAACATGTTTTAGTTACTCTGAGGCTGTACTTAATGTGTCTTCCAGATCACTACACAATTACCTGTTTTCTATAGATAGTCTGTAATCAAGAGTATTTCAGTCAGGCTCTGAAACAGGAATTCAAGGAGCACAGAGGAAGAGAAACAGTGAATGGGCTAACATACAGCTATTCTGGCAGTGCTGTACTACTGGTGCTCTTCTCCCCAACAGCCATCCAGAGATCAGAATTCACATGAGACTATAGCAGGACTACAAAAAATATATGGGTCTTAGGTTGAACTAGGACAGAGAACAAGCTTTTGCTGACTTGAAAAATAAGCAGCAGGCATTTCCCTCAGAACAAACTGGTAAATCTCAGATTCCTACACAAAGTTATCTTTTATTGCTTTGATATCTCCACCCTTCTCTGCCTGGCACACACAGGGAAAACATCTGTCTGCACCAGACCACCCTAACCAGCAGCCAATTCCACCAGGATGAAGCCAGTGCACCAACCTGCAAAAGCTCAGCTGTTTTCACCGTTAACCCTGTGATCTGTTGCATTCGTTGATTCACCTTGGCCACAACAGGATCATCATCTTCTTCTAACCATGAGCTAAGGGAAGGATAGAAACACATTATTTTACAATACCAATCACCACACTACATTTCCCAAGACAGAAGAATTCTTCTGCCCTTTGTCAGATGGCTATAAGAGCTATTTTCCATGCCTTTGCTGGGGAAGCTTTGGTTACATGCAAAGCAGTTCAAGTTTTCAGATAATAGTAGGTAGCAAACAACAACTGTTAAGCACAAAAACCTTAAAGCTAAACCTTTCTCACTGCTTACCTCTTGGATACCCTGTAGCTAGCCACTGTAAGGACACCGGTTTTGGGATCACGTACTGTGGCTCGTGCCAGCTGTGCCAAAAAAAATCCCAAGGGGGAAGAAACACATCAGCTACAGGATGGAAAATTTCTCACATCTTACCAAAAGCAACACCTGATTTGTCCAACTTCAATATCTCACTAGATAAAAGAGCTTCAACCTAGAATATGATCTGATAGCATGCTAAAATAACACATGCAGAAACACAAGTACAATCCATCATCTGCATTTGATCCTGGAAAAAGAGTCCGATGGACTGCACAAGCCATGGTATTAATTAAATCCATGAGATGCTTGCTGAACAGGTTTTGAAGGCACTTTTTTAAAAACAGCGGGAGTCAATATTAGCAAGAGGGAAAAACAACAAACATTAACAACATATGAAGTCCAAGTTCCTGGCAAAGAGAAAATTATTGGATAGTCCACGAATTTAATCAGCCTGCTCCTCATGTGGACTAAAAACCCAACCTTATTCTCAGATGTAAAATAACAAGTGAGAACTTTTACAGAACAAGTTACAAATTATGGGAGAAGCACATCCCCAGTGGTAGAAAACTCCCAAGGACAACCCTCAACATTCCCATGCTCAAATTTTCCAGCTGAAAGATGGCCTGGAACATCTAGTTCTGAGACAGCTTGAGATGTTATTACATGATGAAGGTAATTCTGCAAAAGCACAGTACACCTAAGCATTTTAAACGAGTATCATCACATTTAGGCCACATCACTAGATCTGTATGAAAAAATAACGGAACTTGGCAAAACTGATAAAGTTTGCTGTGGTGTCAGAGTGACAGATGACTGCTAACAATACACCAGCTCACTTTGGTTTCATTCTTGCAGCTGAGAATAAGAACTGGGACACTCCTTTCTTTGACTGTAAACTCAGACCACATTTAAATTTAATTCCTGCCAACCACACACACTCTAAATCATACCTCTTTTCTTCCATTTAATTATAGGTCATAGAAAGCCTTTTTATTTGCATCTTCTTCAGAGAATGCAGTCATTATTTCCTTCATTTTTCCTCAAAAAGTCTCCAGCCAGCTTTACAATCCATGCCAGCTGTCTTGTCCCTATACAAGAGTTCTTGGCACAGTTGTTGCTATAATTCTGACTCACTGTTATTTTGTTCCAGATTTCTCCTGTATAAATCATAACAGAAGAGCCAGGCTGACTGAATGTTGTTCTTCACTGGTACAGTGAAGCGTAGCTTTGGGGATACATATTTTGCTTCTCAAACTTTTCATTCTGCTTCCATTTTCAAGCTTATATATGCTTGCTTGATTTCTGCACATGGCATATCATTTAAATACATGAGAACTCAAATAAGCCTGACTGCCTTGGTAATATTCCCTATCTGCTCTGATAGGCAGTTTTCTTCATTTAAGACACACAATCTGTATCTCAGTTGGTATAAGCAACTGATAAATGTAAGGCTTCCTCTCTCAGGGTGGAGAAATAAGCCTTGTAAGAGGCATTTGCTTTCAAAAATCATCCTAACACCCTTCATTGGTCAGAAGCTTCACTGACTGTTTCAGAGTCTATGTAGTTTAGCAAGCTCTCCATTGTTACTTCCTTCTGAAATTCTGCACTGCTGAAACCCTGCAGCATGAGCTCAGATATTCACGGCTCCCCACTTCACGCCATATTCTTGCCTGTTCAGACATTCCTGGCTTACAGGTAACATTAAGAATTTTGGGAATATGGTTCTCATACTTGGATGGCAGACCTGCCTCAATGCTATCTACATAAATAGAGCTAAGAATTTTCTTGACCCTCCCAAGCCAGTTCTGATGGATTGCCTGAAAAGCTGGATCTACTTTTTGGAAGTGGAATAACAGTGATTGCATTTTGCAAAACAAGCATAAAAAGCAACTCAACTGCAGCTACTCCCAATCACTACAGATGTTCTTTCTCTACCGAAAGTATTGGCAAGTGTAAGCTGCAGATAATGTTGAAGTGCTTGGACTCAGAAGTAAAAATTTGTTGCAAATGCATTTTGGAATAAAGAAAGTGCTCATCTTTCTGAGCCTAAAATAAAGTAACACTTCACAGTTCTGTCTGAAAGCTTTCATTGGACTACTAACTAAAATTTCCAGGCTAAAATGAAGCTGTATTTATTAAGGACCATCTCATCACAGGACTTGCACTTTCCATTCTTTCAGTAGTACTGTAGAATTCAAAGTTATTCCTGCAGCTGAGCTTTACATATGTTTAGAAAAAAACAACTCAGAAGAAAATGGTTGCTGTTTTTAAATTGACAATTTTCATCTCAATCGTAAGGCTATAATATTTACCTACTCTTCTAGGGACTGACTGCAGTTCTACACTACATATATTACATGAAAAATTCCTCTAACATTAGTAATATACATAAAATTCAGAGACCAAGAATTAAGACTTTCCATAAAACTTTGAATAAAAAGGAAAAACCAAAAAAATAGCTGTCTTTAGACAGTGGTTTATTTGATAAAATCAATTAAGTGATATGCTCTTTGTGAATGCTTCTATTTTATCTGAAGCTCTTGAAATTTTCTACTATGATGTAATAGGAAAAATTCTCCATTTATGGAGGTGAGAATCCTCACTTAGACAGGAGTGTTCAGCCAACACTTCCATAGCTGGCTGGTAGTCATAGAAGTCCAGCTTCACAAACATCCCAAATTATTAATGATCTTGGGAAGCATCAGTTTCTCAATCTGTTTCTAACTGTTTATGCTTACATTTAGCAATAGTTACAGAAGGGTAAATCTTCACTGGAATTTTAGCACCATTTCATAGCAGTAGCCTCAAGAGTGCTAAAATTAACCACTCCTCTATAAGCCAAGATTTTTTCAATTTTACATTCTGCTCAGACCTGACAGAAAAACTAAAGGGGTATCTACTACTGTCACACTGTCATACTACTTTTTGCCAGAAAGGTGACAGTTAGGCAAGAAATTCCACCCCCAGAAAAATCAGGTAATTACTAGCTTTGCATGAGGCAGTTGCCTTTCTTATTGCGTGCAGAGTCACCAGAACTCATACCATGAGTAACGGGGAACAGCTGTCATTCAGAACAGCTGTGGATTCCAGGATACACAAACAAAAAAACCCAAACAAACCCAAACCTCTAGGTATTATTCTAGCACAATTTACTTTTTTTTTCTTTTCACTTCTGTTGAGATTGGGCTTTTCAAATTTCATTTAAGTTTGGCTCCAGTTCAAAAGGCAGACTTAAGGCATATTGCACACCTACTCATATAATTTTAGTCAGTCATTTACCTTTTTAAGTATAGTCTCTAATTTCTTAAAGCTTTCTAAGCCATTTACTGAGAACTTTGCATCATTAATTGCAACAATGCACAAATACCTTTGGGAGCCTGGGCTTTTTGGTCCTACATCACCAGACAGTTTAAAAATCATTCCCTTTAGGCTCATAGCTGCAGTGTATCATCTGTAGTATGAAACCAGATCTTTCAAATCCTTTGCCTAGTCCTTGCTAATAGAGATTGAAGCATGGAATTTGCAGTCACTGGTGAGATGGGAAAAGAGAAACTTACCCTTGGCTTAGCTATTTGTTTAATTTTCTCAATTTCTTCATCAGACATGACATCATAGTATCGCACAATATGAGGGCTGTCCCATTCATCTTCTTCTTTAAAGGGAGCTATGAGCAGATGAGGGTTTCTGTTTCCATCATGGTACCTACAGAACAGCCTTTTTTGTCTTCTAGGTGTCTGAAACAAAATGCCAGACAAAGTATTGTTTGCTCAAACACCTTTCTTGAACTTCAAACAGGCAAGACAAGAAGATAAGCTTCATTCTACATACACTATAAAAGCCATCAGGTGACCAGAAGATACAAGAGATAAACAAGAGTGATTCTGCAATTTACTGCAATTAAAAACATGATATCCTGTTCCAAATACTACTAAGCAGCATCTGAAACACTAACCTTTAGGGGAATTAAATCATAATAGGTTACAGATTAAGAACTACACAAGCAGTCAGCAGTAAAAAAAAAAGCCTGGTTCTCATAATTAAGACCATGCTGATGAAATAAATTGCTTCTTTTTCCTGGAATAGGAATTGAAGCCATGTTTGTTGAGAGGTACTGGAAATCACTAGGTCAAAATTGTCACTCCAAAAGAACATGTCTAAGACACAAAAGGGAAGAAATAATGTGATTCCCTAAGTGTGGTAAAGCATAATCAGCTCTCAGGGGAAAAAGCCTCCTTTTATATCTGTACAGCTGACTCGAAAAAACCTGAGTAGACTGACTGAGGAGAATCAATTTTCAATAACCTTTAAAAGGTACAGCTGAGTTGTTTGTGTGTAACAGCTGAAGATTGAGAAGCCAAGATATAAGGTACAAATCTCAGCCTGGACAGAACCAAACTTAATTTTTTCTTAAAAAAAGAGCTTCACAGAAGGAAAAACGTAACATGTCCCACCAAGTTTGACCACCCTTATGCAAAGGCAGCATAGTCAGGAAATTCTTCTCTCTTACCATTTTCACCCCTTCACCTCTGCAAAGGGCCTCATAGATATCACGCTCTGGCAAGTAGTCAAGAGGCCTCTCATAGGCTCCACTTTGCACCACAGCTTCTGTGGTTGTCACAGTCTTGTTTACTGACTTTTCTTTCTCCTTCTCCTCTCTTTCCTTCTCCAGCAGCTTCTCAAAGTACCGCAGATTACTGCCTGCTCTCTCATGAGTGCTGTCTTCATTGGGAGAAAAACAGACAGAAACATTGATTTTTGCAAACTCAGGAACTGTTAGTACTGTATTGGGTCTGATCAAGGTAAAGCTCACAGCCCTGACAGTGCTGTGCTTTGCATTGGTAGCTGGATGGGTGCTGATAACAGGGCAGGGTTTTGGCTACTGCCGGGCAGCACTGTCCCTCTGATGTTCCTGCCCCTATCGAAGAGGATGGGGGTGGCCAAGGTCCTGGGAGGGGATACAGCCAGGCCAGCTGACCCAAATTAGCCAAAGGGATATTCCATACCATGTGACGTCAGCTCAGATATAAAAGCTAAGGGAGAGAGTAGGAAGGGGGGACACTTGTGTGTTTTCACTGACTGTCCTCCGGAGCAACCGTTACGCGTGCTGAGGTCCTGCTTCCCGGGAGGTGTCCGGACATTGCTGCCCATGGGAAGTAGAGATTGATCCTTTATTTTTTCTTTTTCGCTCGCGCGCGCAGACCTTGCTTTGCTTTTTGCTTCATATTGTAATAAAACTGCCTTATCTCACCCTACTGGCTGTGCTCCAGCTTATTCTCCCCTGTCCCAGCAGGAGAGGGGAGTGATAGAGGTACTGAGTGGGCACTTGGCGCTAGCAAGGGTCAACCCACTACAAGTACAAACAAGTCCCTGTAGCAACACCGCAAAAATTCTTCCATTCCAAAAGCATTATCAGGCAAACAAAGGCATTGGCTTCAGTCTGCACTGAAAATCAACACTGGGAAGTTTCTGTCTTTGCAAAGGAGAGAAGCACACAGGATACAAAAGAATCCTTTCTGGAAGAACCTATCACAACATATGTATTCCAAGAAAAAGAATTGAAGTTTTTGTTCTTCACGTTCCTCCTTTTCTCTCAACTTTTCTGACCAGTTCTACCCAAGATAAACAGATCATAGAGCTCATGAGCAGAGATCAAGGTAGCCTACTTGTTGTACCCCACCTCTCCACCATGCTCCTTACTCACACTGCACAAGCACACTTTAACCAAGTACTGTGGTGGAGTCCAACCAGAGTCTTCAGTCCCAAACACTTCTCTCAGGTTAGGAGGCTCTGAGCCCACCTACAGTATCCATCTGTAGCTCTAACAGGGTTATATGGGAGGGAGCCTGGATCACTAGCATCTTTGGACATATTAGTGATTTATTAATGATGTTGGTATGAAGCAATAAATATCATCAGTAGACCTTGACCCCAGATAACTAAGAAGGAACAATTCCTCCTTCATCCGTGTTTCTGGATGCTACCACATACAAAAGATTCTTTCCCTTCTGGTCTTCCCAACTTTCCTGTGTTTATGTCATGGAACAAATCGCAAAGCTCACTCCAGTCCCCATTCATTAGAGCACAGAGTAATAGTGACCTGAAGTCGAGCCCAGAGCAGAGGAAACTGCCACTTTCAGAGGGGACTGCCAAGTGCGTTACACCGTTTGCTGCTGCTAAGGATTTGCATTCTGCTATCAGTGCTAAACTCCACTGCAGAGGGAGCTAGATTCAATATATATTCATATTCTTCTATATTTTAATTTAAGATTCTGGTTCTGCAGAAATTAGAGTAATACATATTTTTCAATAGGAAGGTTTCCACCCATTCTCAGGATGCTGCTAATATCTAAACTAAGAACCACAGCTCATTAAAAAAACCCATCAAATACCTAACACAGGTAATGTTAACTCTAAGTGAGCAGGACAGACCTTTCCAACGCAGGAAGTAGGCAAAGCTGGATAGGAAGCAATGCTATTTGCTTACTCAAGGGAAAGCTAGAAACAGTTCAGAAATAAAAGGAGGTTTTAAGAAACTCAATTTGTTCTGAATATTCAGAAATAAATACTGTAAGATCTCAGGCAAAGTATTCTTCCAGCATCCAAGAGTACCTGCACTGATGAATAAAGAGGCATATGTAAAGTCAGTAGGACTTTACAGAAGGTGCAGCACTGCGTAAGTCTGTGGTAGCCCTGATCTCCACTTAAGACAAGCAAGGCTTTAACCACTGCCAAACACAGCACCTCAGTCCACTGCAGCAAAGCACACAGTTAGTGAGTACAGCCAGACACACTGGGGCCTTGGGTAACAACAGCATGGACCACAAGACAGCTTGTTAAAGATACTTCATGTATAAATAGACTTTTTTCCAGGACCCACATTCATTATAAGTCATCTGTCAGGATATCCTTTCCAGTCAGCTCACCAATGTGTATGGGCCACGACTGTTCTCAGCTCTGCTGCTGGCAACATTCCCCAGCTAAGTAACATGGTCTTTGTTCTTACCAAGGGATATCAGCCGCCTGGTGAGCTCCATGGCTCTGTGCAAATCCCCAAACTGGAAAACAGCATAGCTGAGATAATCTAGGATCTCTACTTTGCTGACTGTTGTATCCTCCCCTTCATCATGCTGTTTTAAGGCCTGCTCCATCCAGAGCACAGTGTGATAATAGTCCCCATCGTTGTAGGCTGTCTTCCCCATGCCAAAGCAGTCACCAACTGTCAGGGAGGATCTATATTTTGTTCCTAAAAACAAAAAGACAGCTTTCAGCAATCCACACAGAAGCACCTTTGCCTTAAATACATGGGACACATTGAGAAGTACCTGTAAATACACACTTTTATCATCCAAAAATGCTTCTAAGAAACAATGCTTTGACAATATTTTAAGTTCAGTACTAAAGTGATCATCAGAATTAAAGAGTAAACTCTATTTTAATTTTATTCTAATTCATTCCTTTGGAAACAAAGAAGTTGAACAGAAGTTACAGTGATAAGCTATTGTGTTTTCTGTTATAGACAAAGGAAGAGCAGACTACCATCTTAACACATTTCACCTGACCTACAGATTAATACTGTTAGATGATCATAGAAGCCTGACTACATGCACAGCCAGCTTGTTTCTCTTTACTGTAAATCTGTATTTGTGCATAAGCAAGCTGATGTTTATTTAAACAAACTGGGTGTCCAGTTGAGTGTGACTGCACTGATTTCCAGTTGCTCCAGCTCAGAAGATGCACAGTTAAAACTTAAAATGTTGTTCATTATTAACGGCTATTAATACTTATAATAACTAAAAACATTGTGTCAGCTCATCTACCCACACACCAGTGAAGCCTATTCAGTTTGTAAACACCATATTGGTAGCCACCACAACTTGTTTCAGTAGGCGTCTCATAAGCAGCAGCAACAAACATTCATCAGGACTCAGCTAATAATCAGACATCCCAGTACCTCTAAAAATTTTCTGAAACATCTCTGTGGCAAAACCAGCTAATCCTCGTTTCATAAAGGACTTTTGGAGAGAGTTTGAGGATGTTACCACTTCCTTGCTGTTAACACCGAGGAGACCTTGGAGCACTTACCTGGCAAGTTGCCTCGAGAGAGGGTTTCAGGATCTAGTTTATAGGTGTCCTGCAGGCGCATCAGAGCCTTCGCCGCTCCAGTCTCATCTTCTTCAGTTGGGAAAAACTGACGCTGGACTGTAAGATTTGCAATAAAGCCTTTGCAGTAAAAGGGAAAGATGTTACTTACAGAGCTTGAATAAATATCAGTACAAGATTGACACAGAAGAGGAAACATCTGCTCTGGCTTGAGAATTGAGTTTCAAATAATCCAGATTTAAAGCCTCTTATTAGGCTCAAAAGTTATAAACACATTGTTTTCTATCCCTTTTTAAGAAATATGGCTCATGAGCAAAAAATAAAGGATAAATAGCTAAACTCCTCAATTTTCTTGGGCCACACAATTACTGATGTACAATGTGACTCTAATGATCTTCACTTTCCTGTAATGTCTCTTTTTGACATGAAAACTTAATAGCTTTCATTAGATCTCCTGAAATACCCACAGAGACAACTGATTTTAGGTTGCAGTACCAGTCAATGATCTCCAACTCTGTAATTCAACCTCTAAAGCCGTGAGAGCTTTTCAAGTCTCAGTTCCAGGGACAGAGACCCTGATCTCGGATCCCCTCACTAGCGTAGGGCCTTACTAAGTGAGAGACTTAAATCTGACAAGTAAAACCAGGTGATATTCAGAAATAAAATTAAATGCACTAGGTAAACACATCAGGGTTACACGGCAGGTTGGTTGGGCAGAAGAGGAAGCCATGAACTGAAGGAAAACAGCCCAGTCATTTCCAGTCAGCAAGCTGAACTGGAAAAAGAAGTCTTTAGAAAAAGAATTAGTGACAGATGTATTCAATAGACTTGAGTATTTTATTTCCATTTATGATGACTATTCCAAAAGGCAATAAAAGCCTTGTCTGGAAAAAAACTTCCAAGTACCTAAAGTTTAGCATATGCAGAGTAGAAAGGGAAAACATACGGTGTTCTGCCTGAAAGACACAACCACCTCTCCCTCACTTTCCAAGAGTCCAGTAAAAATAAATCTCCACTTAAAAAAAAAAAAAAGGTATGCAAGCAAATTCAGGCAGACACTTGACAAAATGATGCAAACCCAAGGATTAGTACTGGAAGCATTTGATTTAGAAGGCTAGGTTTAGAGATAGCAACCATGTATTATCCTGGTTTTGACAGACTACCTAATGCTGGGGCTGATACAAATTTCTCCACCAGTTCAATATGGGGCTCATTTTGATTCTTAATCTTATTCTCTGATCAACATGGTCAAAAAACAATGACCATCAAGAAAAGGAACTGACTAGGAAAGCAGATGAAGCAGTTTATATACAAAAGAACATAACACTCAACAGCTACCACCACAGCTTTAAGCATATCCCATTCTCCCTTTTTCCCCAAATAAAACAGTTTGAGTCTTGACTGAGATGTGTTTCAGTTGCAAGCTTTGGAAGTTTCACTCACTTGGGTAATCAGTACACAGAAGGCAAGTCCTTAATCGCTTTTAACCTGGCAATGATATTTAAACCAGAGCCAAGCTTGTGGTTTTCCAGAACACAAAGCTGCCTCCCAACAGCAGTCTCCTGTAACTCCTTACCATTCGTTGTATCCTGAAGAACCAGGTTTTCCAATTCCAGCCAGTCAGTATTCAAACGTTTCACAAGTTTATATGCATTTACAGGGTGTGCCAGATACCCTTCTGGATCGGAGGCCGATTTGCTGGTCAGTATATCCATTTTTTCAGCCCAGCTGGAATGAGAAGTGTGCACCTCAGCCTGAGAACAACTTATGAATGCACATCTTCCTTCTGAAATAATTCAGCTTACACATCTAGATCAGATTATTGCCTCTTTTACTGCCAAAACTGGCTTTCACCCTTTCAAGTTCACAAGGATAAAGTGGAGGTTTTTTAATTACAACAGTCTTTCAAAGGGAAAATATTTCCCTGCTTAGTATTTTAAACCTAACTACAGTAGGCATACATCTCAGTCATAATGAGCCTTAAAAATATCATTTTATTCATAAAATTGAACAGATACTCTCTTTACCAATACCTGAAGAGGAGACTGCTTTGCCTCCAAAGGGCAGCTTTTCAAGAAAAGAACATTGTGTATATGTGACCAGAATTCCTATCATTTCACTACTCCACAGCTCCACTCTCAGCCTACACTTCCAAAGGAAGGGTAGATTGACACATAGAGCCTCGAGGTCAGAAGGAAGGGTAGATTGACACATAGAGCCTCGAGGTCACAAGTTCTTTGGAAAGCATGCTCGTTCTAGAGGCTGTTGGCTCTTCTGAACCTGGATGTCACTTAGACCATCCTCCTGTCACACCCTAGTATATATTGCTTTTGGCTAGACAAGCATTAACGAACTTCCTAAGGGACACAAAGTATCAGTCGTCATCAAGAGCCTTTCAAGTGACCCAGGCAATCGGGGCAACATCAGAGATGTGCTGCAGCCAGACTGGCACCTGAAGAGAACAAGGCAGGAGAACTGTCTCTGAGGGCAAAGCCAACACAGGAAAGAATCCAGAGATTTGGTAAATGCCACTGGCACACTTGGCTCTTGTAAGCAGGGCTGATGGCATGAAACAACAAGCAGCACAGAGCACTGGCAGAGAGAGGCATTCTGCTCTCATGACTAGACTCCTGATATGACTCTGATGTGTCCTCTCTGCAGGAGTCCTGTGTTGGCACAAGGACAAGGCAAAGTGGGGAGAGCCCACTAGAGCATCATTTCTAAAGAAGTAAATTCTAAGTGATATCTGAAGTAGGGACCCTTGTAGGTTAATGGGAATAAATTAAACCAAGTTAGTACCTATCCTCTCCCTGTGATTATCTACCGAAGAAATGCCAACAAGATCTAGCAGCAGAAAGTGGTGACAAAGGTTGGGTGTGATTGAACACAAATGAGCCATTTGGTCACCCTTCATTACACAAAACTCCCCTACCTTTTAATCTGAGAGAGCTTTTTCTCTTCTGTTCGGATATATTCCTTTAAAGACTGTACCAAGTCCTTCTCCGCATAAATCAGGTCTGTCATATGACCTAAAAAGAGTAGGAGCAAATATTCATCAGTCCTAAAAAAGTAACAATTCCAAAGTGCACAGAAGACAAACTTTAAATGCTCCAGGGCTATTAAAACCATCACAAACAACAGACAAATCAAAGATGTGCACTTTGACGCCTGTAAACCACAAAAGCTATTAGACACATAGGTCTGGCATTCAAATGCTTCAAGGGGCTTTTAAAGTCCTAGCTTCAACAGCTCACGTAGCTTTGCTCTGACCCTTCCTCTGCCTCTGAATTACTTTTAGTATTACAATACATGCAAGACAATTAAAAGAAAGGTTTAATACTCATACAGCTATGGAGACAAAGCAACAAAAGATCCAAATGGTTGCTGAAGCATCTGTTCTACATATGGATACAGATTAGGTCATACTAGCAAATTATTAGTGTAATCACTGGCACCATTTAAAGTCACAGCTTTACAATATGAGTAACTGTGGAAACAACCTAACATTAAGCAGAGAGGAATTTCAGGCTAATGTTCATAGACTCACACACACACACTCTCCGGATTAGCATTAGTGGAAATTGCTAACTTGTCAGTCCTAATTGCTATGACAAACTTGGCTTTTCAAAGCCCAAAGTGAAAGAGCATGATGAGATTCATAAATGCTACCACAGCTCTAGCTCCAGCATTCCAAAGTAATTACGAATGAGGCACGATTAAGCAGATAGAAGGCAGCAGGATGTGCTATTTTCAGAGTTAGGAAAGGTTCAGAAATAGGTAAGTGTAAAGAGAAGGTGACCCTTCATGGAAGCTTTATATAAAATGCTACTTAACTTAGAAAACTCAGAAGCAAATAATACACATGTAGTTAAATATTGTTCAACCAGTCACAGGGCATGTGAGGAGGTTGGTAGTGGGACTCTGGCTGAGCAGGTCGACGCAGTGGTGCAGAACAACCCACCAGGAGCTCTGAGCTTTGCCAACCAGAAACAGCACTACTGAGTCAAAGGACATTCTGGAGAACAGCCAGTGGTAGTCAATTGGCCTCTAATGCCCTTATGGAGGGAAGTCCCCACACTGCTCAACAGGAAAACGTTAGACCAATTAACAGCAGAAAACTCAGTTTGTGCTTATTTGAAGCTCTACCACAATCATACATGGTTGTATTCTATTAGAACACAGGAACTAAATTGTCATAAAAGTCAAACTATTTTACAGATTTATTACAATGCAAATTCTTTAGGATTTACTCAGGCCTAACAAAACACACAACATAAGGGAGTTACTAATTTTTCCTTCTGACACCTAACTCCAACTTTTTGAGAAGACAGGAGATTTTGGGTGCTGTGGGGAAAAAAAAAAAATCACATATTTACCACTTAAATTATTTTTGTAACTCAAATTCAGGACTAAGCTTTTCAGCATAAGGTGGTGTGCTTTGTTCAAGATGGCAACAGATGCACAAATCCTAATAGAACACAGGTCCCATCTTATTTTACTGACAGAGGCCCCAGAGAAACTTGAATCATATTAGTTAGTGTTCTAAGTCAACCAACTGCAAACAAATTGCACTGATGCTGCAGAAGAGCAGCTTTTCCTAATAGAGACGGTGTTGGCCAGGGCCACATGAAGAAAGCCATATGCTTCAGCTGATAACTTTAACAGTTCTAGCAATCACAATAACCACACCACACCATCTTGCACTGGTTCCTTCCACACCTATAGAGGTGAAGAACTCTGCTTCTGTGTGCCAGATCAGGCAAACACAAGGGAAGAACATCAACTGCAGCCAGGGTTTCATCTTCCAGATACCTCAAACCTGTAAAAAAATAAAAGGAAAAGGAGGAATAAAAATAATTAACTTATTTGTGAAAAACAAGCCAAAACATTAATCTTTATCTTCAGTCATTTTACCCTCATGAAAATTATTTAGACTCTCTGAATTTTAATTAGTAAAGCTTGAAAAAACTCTTCTTCAACCATAGAAGCAGTTACTTAACAGTCTGAAATGCTATCTTGCATACTCTCTGGGATTTACATGGAAGACACTGGAAAGCCCACATGAAAAAAGTAAGGGAAACAATATATTGTCCACTGAGACAGTGAGAACAAGCTCTTTTGCAAGAGCAGTTCAGCACCTTCCATGTCAGACATAACTAGAGCTGGAAAATATGAGAACCACAAAATTGTATTATATTCCAATAATAATAAAAGTCTAAATTAAATGGGTTTATAGCATTCTATAAAACTCAATTATTTAAAAACTGTCCAGAAACACAAATAGTGAGAAAGCCAAATAGAGAAACAGAACATTTTGTAGTGTGGAAGTGGCAGCAACGGTTGGAAAAGTTAAAAGTGAAATTTCCAGCTCTGCTTATTCAAGATGCATTATCTCAGCATATTGGCTTCTGGGCACAGCCCTTGTAACTTCTGTATTTCAAAGGCTGTGTCAGTTTAGAAATCCAGCCCCAGAGATGGATGTTGAAAGCAGATTGTTCCACTTCCTAAAGCACAGCCTGAGGGGCATGGGAGGAAAGCCAGTCTGAATGGATGGGGCCAAGTGAAGGAAGGGATGCAAGGGGCAGACAGAAGAGCCTCCTGGGAGATCTGATGACCAGAACACCTTCTCCACAGAATTTGTAAGGAGCACTGCAGTTGGATCAGTCCATAGCTCACTCCAGAGCTGCCTGTCCACCAAGCAGGTACAGCCACCAATGCCAGCCTTGGGTACAGGCACTGCTGCTCAAACATGGAGCTCTTGGCACACCCTTGCACAGTGTCAAAAGAGAGGTGACAACTCTCCACCTCAACTCAGGAAGCAATTAATACTTTTTCCTACTCAATATAACTGGGCAAATTGGTGGGTCAAAATTACCATGTGCGACCCACTAACTCCAAATACAGTAAAAATGCACCTATTAAGGGCAAAATGGATTCAACCTGAGAAAGGGAATGGAGGGGAAAAACGAAAGGAAAATACATGGAATGTCCTGAAATTTCAAGCAATGCAGCAAATAGGAAGGAATCAAGATAATACTGCAATAACTCAAACTCATTCCCTTGGGCTCCACACATCTAAGTCCAAAAGATGAAATATCCACAAGGCGAAAGATGAAAAGTGGATATTGCCCTTTCTTTCTTGGATTTTCAAGCCCACAGCATAACTGAAGCTCCTACCCTCAGCTGGGCTCACCAGTGCCACAGACACAAACATCAAACACATCCTCAATGACACCACCATCACTAAAAACATTAGAAATAGCTCTGTCCTCTGTTGTGTATTATCGCATGGCAAGATGATTATTTTTAAATTATTCTTTTGATTGCTTTACAAGACTACACAAGGAATCAGAATCATTTACCACAACAGTTTGCAAGCATGAATAAAAAGGAAAATGTCTCACAGTATCATAAGTTTTCTCCTTTCCCCTCTTCTGTTTCTCACCCTCCTGCAAACCACATATTCCCAAACTGCTTGTTTAAGTTAGTTAAGAACTAGTACATGGGTAATCTGAGAAATGAGTAAAGCTGAATGAATAGTGCCATGCAGAGGTCTGCCAATATTACAAGCCACAATAAGTGATGTAGCAGAAAGCCCAGCAAGTCAAGAGCACTTGGGAAGTACATTATTTTGGATATATTAAGCCTCATCTGTCCATCTGAATAGTCTGCCATCATTTAATGGAGTGGTTTTTTGGATGCACAACATAAAGCCTGGGAGAACAATTACAAGCGAATATTCCAGTTAGAACAACACAACTCTACATTCTGCTGCACCTCCTCACCATGTTTTCTCATGGCTGTGGATATCTGCCAAGTACACTTACTACAGCTAGCAGCTTGTCTTTATAGGAGATCTTTAATAGCTTTACCGTCCTACTCAGTTTTACTCGAGTCAATAAACAGAGACCTCAGTAAATAGAGAAAGCAGCTCTTGCTCAAACAAGCAGGACACCTGGCTGCAGGGTTTGCAGATTGTTTGTCCACGTTCTTTTCACGGCTGTTACTGGGAAAACCAGCACAAATAATGAAATTACAGGAGGCTGAATATCCACAGTCTTGGCTGGCAGGAGCGTATGTGCACAGCCACATCTACATGTGCTCATCTCACTCCAGCTGAACAATCTGGTAACAAAGATGGCAAGAGTGGCAGAAGGAGCATGGGCAGCTCATGCCTCAATAATGGAGACAAATGTTTGTAATGCCTGTATGTTTTATTCAAACAGAAATGCCAGACAACAAGCTTCTGTAGGACAAATACTGCCTATATTTCTGGATTTTTCTTTTGTGGTTTTTTTTTTACTTCTTTACAGTAGAAGACCTCAATGAATCATTACTCCCACTGGAAAGAGTGCTGTCAGGCTCAGCAAACACTGGCAGAAGGAAAAAAGGTTCTTCCAGACAAAATACACAAAGATGGAATTTTTCTCCACAGGTTAGACTGAATTCTTTATGAAATAAGCTTTCTAAAAATCTCATAATCAACAAGATATAAAAATAGAAACCTGACCTGTTAAAGGGAAGTTGCTTGCACATCTACCATGGTTCTCAGTTCTTCACTCTGAATTTCATATCCAGTCACAGGGGACATAGGCCAGCTCCCAGCCAAGAGGGAGGACTTTTTTCAGGTCAGAAGAGGAAACAAATACCTACTACTCATCCAGTGCCTTTAGGACTCAACTTCTAATCAAACTGATATGCCATGGTCTCCTTTATTCACCATAATACAAGAGTCCTCCACTTGCCTGACAGCCTAACTGAAAACAGGGACAAAAAAAGCAAGTCCTTCATCCAGGTCCAAATTTGCACAGACTTCTCACGCAGGAGAATTAAATTAAGTGGAACCAACATAAGACCAGTCTGTACAACATAAAGAATAAAAGTCATACTCTTTATTGTGGTAAATTAGACCAGAGTGTTACTTGTACTACTCATATGTGAACACTCTTTTTGATCACATGAACTCCAGGAAAAAAACCCAGTGTTCTTCCACTCCACTTAGAGGTGACAGCACTCCCTTTGCTATGGGGCTTCTCTATGGGATGTGGAGAACTGGTGTGCAATGTAACTGCTCCAAACTGCTCAAGCAGTCACCTCTTTTTCCAAAGACTAGGTAGAGGAAAATTTTTTCAGAGCACATAACAATGGTTTCTTCTAAGTAATTAAGGCAAAGTACTGCTCTCGGGTTTGGTTTCATGCTTACAGGCCCAGAATTTGCTACAGAGGAATAAAGCTTGTGGGACAAAGTATCACAACCAGATACTGTCTAAGATACCATTTTTCTGAGCTACTGGAATACAACATATAAGCTGATGACACAAGTAAGGGTTACAGCCTGTCTCCTCTTCTGTGCTTGCCTGTGCTGTTAAAGACACCTGGAAAATCACTCTGAAAACAGCTGCTTGCATACATATCTACATTTAAATATCATAGTGAAATCCAACAAGCAAATCACTACTTCAAGGTCACCTCAGGCCACTGACGAGTTCTCGGTGCACACACAGTTGAGGCTCTGAAGTTTGGTCCATCCTCATACAGCAATTTGAGGTTGGACTCTTGGATGAGACAGGTCTGTTTGGGGCTCCTCCAAATGCCACTGTTTTACACCCTATCTTCTTGCTTGGAGACACACTAAGCAGTACTGAACTGGTGCTGCAGATGGCTTCACCCCTTTCCCCTCCACAAACAATGGAGCTTCAAAAGTAGGCATCAAGCTGCTATCAGTACTGCTGGCTGTAGATAAGGTTAATGATATCTAAGTGGAAAATAGTATAAACAAAAAACCTGCAAGGCTGCTTACTTATTAAGAACCAAAAAAGACAGGCTTAATTGTAAACAGATATTCAAGATGTTGCCAAGGAGGAGCCTCTCTCAATACCAACCAAGAAAAGCAGCCATAAACCTGTCCACTAGTAGCAGTATTTCAAGTCTTGCAGATTAGCCCAACACATGATGGCAGCTATAAAACTTTTTAGAAATTATTAAATACTGTGGAAAGAAAACCTATACCATTGGCTGAAGACTGAAACAAGTAATTCAGAGCTGAAATTCATTATCCACATGAACTCAGATGTACCAGTGTTCAACCCAGCCCTTTCCTCCAGGACACGTTGGCTTTACTGCTCAAAGCAGCTTACGCCTACATCACTACCTTTCTTTATAAAGCACTTTAATATGCATCTAAAAATAATTATAATTACCTAGCAAAAACTGTGTTTATCAAGGCAAGCCAAAATAAAATGAGGAAAAGCTGTTTATTTGCAAGCATTAACAAGGATGTAGCAAAATCATGTAAAACTGCTAACATTTCTTTCAACATAAAATAAATTATAACCACCTTAGAAGCCATAATCATCTTGATTAACTCCCAATAACTTTTTAAAGCAGTAACAAAGAATGTTTCTTTCACACTCTAGTAGAGAACAAAACTGATGCAAGTCGAAGGCACAGCAAATCCACCTTAATCTTACTCTGCAAGCTCTGCCTTTATGAAGCAGCCTGGAGTCAAATCCCACAGTGTTAGTGAAGACAAAGACACTGAGCTTTTTCCACTGCAGCTTATTTTTTTAGCATTAATATTTAGACTGCATTTTACTGTGCAAAGACCATAACTTTAGTATATCATCATACTTAACATGACTTGACATAACTTGCCATTTGCTCATATAAAGCATTAAAAATATCTTCCTGTTCAGAAATGAGGGGTTCTTTTCATATTAAAAGGTCTACTGTCAGTGAACTGTTTCTTTCAATTAAATTTAATTAAAATCAGGCATTATCTTAGAGGTTATCATTATCTCAGGGGTTGATTCTATTCTAACATCACCCTAGAACTAGCCCCCTTCCACACTCCATATTCTCATGTCTCTGACATATAGAAATCCATGCACAAAAATCGGAACTAGTCATAGGAAAAATATCTATGTTTACAGCTTGCTTCTTTGGAAGTTGGCCAATACACACAGCATGGAAATTATAAGCAGATTGGATTCCTGACTTAAACCTCCAGTGAAAAACCTGCACTAACTTGTAAACCCTGCTCCCTCTGCTGTTACTCTCTCTGAAGTACGTAATTCCCGCACTGCTTCCCAAAGTATGATTAGTCACATTAAAAAATTGAATCCCAAGAAATTATGGGATCAGCAAGAAACCACATTCTTGTCTGTTAGTGTCACACCAGTGCCAATTTACAAATGCAGAATAATGTTCTGCTTGTGAAATACGAGTGGCAGTTATTGATTGCTATATATATTCACAACATACCTGTAGGATTATTTCCAAGTCCTTAATGCCAGAAAGATGAAGTACCACCCTGGTAAATATGGCCACGGCAGCCTTTCAGCTCCACTCTACCCTCAGAGAGCACCTATAAAATTAAAGAGCAAGAGGTTTTGTTACAAAAATGTCTTCTGGGGAACACTACTACAGAGGAAGAAGGATGATTATTGGCTAGAAACACCAAACATCACAAAGTCAGTTCCAAAAATAGTCTTTATTTACATATCCTCTCTCCTCCTTGCTTCCAGGTTACAAGGACGTTCTTTGCTGCCTGAAATAAAATTACTCCTCTCTAGTCAAAGGCATATTTTGCCATCTTATGACATGCCAAGCTGCTGTGCCCCAGCTGAGCTATGGTAACGCTTAGGTAGTGCCTTCAGTTTTCACACCAGCTGCTCTCCACTGCCTTTGCACAGCCTTTTCCACCGAGGCTTCAGTCGCTGCATCGTACAGGTCACACATAGCTGCCTGTGCTCTCCTGGCTTGTCCCCAGCTCAGCTGCACAACTGTGCAGAGATAGGCTTCTTCTGTTGAAAACAAAGCTCAGAGTAAAATAAAATGAGACGTGAGCAAAACAAGTGGGGTTTGAACACCTCTACGAAGCTTAAGCCATCGCTTGCTCTATGCTGAACCTATGGAAGGCAGGGAACATGCACAGTCAGTTAACGCAGCCGGCAAAGTCAACTGGCAGCCACTTCACCAGAAATGCCAGTCCTATCAAACCAAAACAGCGCGGAGAACGGGAACAAGCTCTTCCACTATTTCTGCAATGACACCTCTAACACGCTTACGAAGACCCGCTGATGTTTTGCGATACCACCTCCCCCTGTGCCAAATCGCCGTCCCCCAGAGCCCGGCCCGTGGGCAGCATCGAGGGGCTGCCGCGAGGCGCTGGACCGGGGCAGCCACCCAAGACCCGCCGACCCCCGGCAGCGGAGCGAGGATCGCGGACGAGGATTTAACCGCGGCGCGCCAGAGCTGCACCGCCTTCAGTCCGCTCGGACCGCGCTGCCGGGCAGCGCTCACGGCTTCCCCGCAGCACCCCTGGGGAGCCCGGCAGCGTGACCCCCGCGAGTCCCGGGGGGCTGCGGGCACTGCGTGTTGCGGGCTGCTACCGCCCCGCCGCCCTCAGCGCAGACTCCAGCTGTACCTGTACCCTCAGCTCTGCCTCGCTAGCCCTAATCCCAACCCCACTCACCCTGCGGCCGCCGCTCCTGTCGCCCGTTCTAGAAGCGCCCCGGCCCTTCCAGCCCCGCCTCCCGCCGGCCCCGCCCCTCTTGAGCCAACCCCCACGCTTGAAGCCTCGCTCGCTGCCGTAATGCAGCGAGTAGCGGCGCGCAGCCTCCGCCGCCGGGGCCCTGCTGAGGTATCGCAGCGGCTGTTCCCCGGTGAAAAGCGGATCCAGAGGGGACTCAAAAACCCCTGTGACCTCTGCTGCATCAGCCCGCCTGGCTCTAGACGTGCTCCCTGCAGGCCGGCGACAGCTCAGGCGCTGCTCGCAGTACCGCCGAGCCAGTGCTCAGCAGTTCCGGATGAGCCCTAGGCAGGTGGCGGGCTCGTGGCAGGAGGAAAATGATGGAAATGAAGGAAAACAATTTCAGTGCCGGAACGTGGCACTGAATGTGGCTCATACAGTGCCACGTATGAGCAGGGTGATGGGCTCACGCTGGCCTGGGCTCTGCCGAGGGCAAGAGCAGCCGGAGCCCCACTGGGTCTCCCGGGACCACAGCACAGCTTCAGGCGAGGACGGACTCGACATGAGGCACGAACAGAGCTGAAACAAAGAGAAAATCATTCCTCAGCTCACCAGAATGTCTAATTTACTGTGTTTCCTCTCCAGAAACCAGTATTCACACTAATTCTGAGTGACCATCATCATTGCCAATCATCCTAACAGTTACCGCTACCAAAAATGTCTTTCCAATATTAAATAGAACCACGAACCAAATTAGACCATGCAAGACACCATAAACAAGCTACCTCTTGCTTTCCAAATTCACTTCATCATAAGTCCATTTTCTAAAGTAAGATCTAGTGAAATGCAACTGAAAAAACAAGGTTTTGGGAGATGACTCACCAAAGCACAATCTATTAAAAAAAAAACCAGGGAAATAAATATCTAACATAAGGTGGCAATTTCACTGATGCTTTCAACAACTGTTAATATCATAAACCGTAATAAAAGGGTCCAGCTGTCCTGTCACCAGAACATACTAACACAGTTCCATATGTTGCACATCCACACACTTTGTACATTAACATTTATTTGGGTGAACTTAGAAAGGAGTTCTAAGCATCCTTATCATTATCAATGAGGGAAGCAAGCTGTGAGTCTGTGATGGCATTAAAGATATTAGTACATTTCAGAGACTGTAAAAACACCATTGGTCTTCAGATCCAATGACATGAGTCAGAGCCAGATTCCTTAATGCAGTTTTGATGCTTCTTTTTTAACCTATTTTTATTATAGACTTCTTGCTCTTATATTAGGGAGAAATAGATTATTTCCTTCTCTTTTAGTAGAAAGGACTAAAAATGTGTTTTTAGAGGTGTGTTGGATTTGTGTGGCAACATTTTGGTAGTGGGGGCTATAGGTGTGGCATCTGTAAGAAGCTGCTGGAAGCTTCCCCCATGCCCAATGGAGCCAATGCCAGTGGCTCCAAGAGGGACTTGCTGCTGGACAATGCTGAGCCCATTGGCAACAGTAGCAGTATTAATGTATTTAAAATGGGGAAAAAAACCCTGTACAACTGAAGACAGAGAGAGGAGTGAGAATATGTGAGAGGAACAACTGAACCCGGAGAGTTATGACATGGAGATCTGCTTTAAAACCAGGAGAATCAAGCATCCTGTGGGTGTTTGAAGTTCCTTAAAAGTAGAGTAAAATTCCCTTTGCAGAGAGCTTGGCTGCCAAAAGTGCACACAAGTATTTTTGGATGCCCCCTTGTCTCTCATATTACAAGGGTTTGTTCAAGACCTAGGCAGAGGAAATATTAAAACTAACTGAAGTGTACTTATGTCATGCCGTATAGGATTTCCCATAAAACAATGCAGTGAGTCAAACGGAGGAGGCCGGATAATGTCTGGATAACAACTCTTTCTGACCTCAGCATAGCTCAGGTTTCTCCCTAAAACTGAAGCTAAACTTTCATGTGTAAAAAGGCCTTGTACAGGAAAAAATTCTAAAATCAGCTGTATGTCTGTTGCTCTTCCTTCTTTTTTTCATGAATGAAAAAATAATCACACCAGATCCTAGAAGAGCAAGGGTAAAAACCAAAAGTCAAGGCATGCCAACATCCAATCTCTGCTGTTCAAAGATCCAGCCAAAAGTCTGAGCAACGTCTTTACATCAGCCATGGATAAAAGACTGTGCCATGCTGTGGAGGTGCTGTCTGCTGAAGTATCATCTAATTATAAGTCTTCCTTTAGCCTGTGCACAGGTGGATCTCACAAGCTGAGGATTTGGTGTACCAAAGGAAATACAAACTGTATTGTTGATGACGGGCAGAAGCAGGGGGGCTTCTGAGGCGAGGGATGGGTATATGGACTGGGACAAGCCTCCTGTGCCAGATGTACCAGTGGGCTTGGCACTGTCTTGTGAGGGTTGACAGGTGGCCTGAGAGCATCACATGGGAAGGTAGCTTTGACCTTGACCAGATC
>VWPU01019547.1:0-89426 GCA_013398955.1 Callaeas wilsoni
TGAGTTCTTCTCCCTGGTATCCACAGATAGGATGTGTGCGAGTGCTTCAAAGCTGTGCCAGGGGAGGTTTAGACTGGACATTAGAAAGCATTTCTTTACCAAGAGGGTAGTCAAACTCTGGAACAGGCTTCCCAGAGAGATAGTCGATCCTCCAGGCCTGTCAGTGTTTACAAGGCATTTGGAAAATGCCCCTAATAACATGCTTTAACTTGGCCAGCCCTCAGGCAGTTGGACTAGATGATTGTTGTAGGGACCTTGCAACTGAAATAGTCTATTCTAAGATGGCTGCAACAGAGCTATATGATTTTTATTTACAAAATATATTGATTAGGATCTCTCTGCAAGCCTGGTGTTGTCTGAGGTTATGTGGTGTAGGGCTATGGAACTGGCCCTCTATCTGCTGAGCTGTACCCCAGTGGCCTTCTGAAGTTCCAGTACTGGAATTATCACCAAAAACCTGGTGTGATCTCAACTGAAAGTGTTTCCAATACTAGTGTTACTAAAGGTTTCTGAATAAAATCATGTAGCTATAAAAAAAAAAACTAGCTAAAGGAAAAGGAGAGGTCTGTAGTGCTTTTTCTGTTGCAGGCATCTTACAAGTTATTACTGAAGCTCAGATCCATTTGAAGGTTTCCATAAACATTTAAGATAGCGATCACATTCCAAAACAGGCAACTTCAAAGTCACAATAAAACTGTGCTGACACAAAGAAAGTTCCTTCAAGAACTGACTGGGCATAAATTACAACTGCTCGTGCAGTACACGCACTGCTCTTGCATACCACACCAAACCTCTGAGGAATGCTGCAAACACAGCACGGCAGGGAATGATTCTGCACAGAGAAATGCCCAGAGGCTGCCTGGGTGTGCAACTCATCAGCGTTACCCCAAGAACACTTTGTGTTACCATGAAACCCACTGCCTGCTTCCTCTGCTGTGGACCCATAAGCCATGATCCACTCTTGTTTGGAGAACTCACATGGCACGGGTGTAAGTACAACTGAGAAGGGCAGTCACTGGTTTTAAGACCTCTGGCAGCATCCAGTAAGGTGGCTTGTGCACAGAAGGCTGGCAGAAAGTAAACAGATCCTCAAGATATGTTCAAGAAAACATACAGGAAAAAGTGCTGCCAACTACTTGGATCAGGAACACAGCTTAACAAAGTCATGAGGCCAGCAAATTTACAACGGCCCGCTGTGGGTTCTGTGGCTCTTCCTCTCAGAGTACCTTTGAAAAACCTAAAAAACTCCTTTTATAATTCATTGTGAACTGCCTAGAAATACTGGACTTTAATATGAATCCCTAAACCTTGACTATCATTTAAGAAGAAAAATAGTCCAAATTCAACCTCCTACACCTTTTCACTGTACCATAAATAGAGGTGTTATTCATTTTCTTTGAGTCAGACATCTCTGAGAGCTCAGTCATATAATGCACTGATATAGAAGATACACCACCTACTTCATCTTGCTCGGCATTGTACATACAGGGAAACAACTCTGAATTTGACAGCCTCCTACTGGCAGCTCTTCAGTGTCTTCAATTTACAGTCCACACTAGAGATAAACAGAGAGGAGGAAGACAAGGACTGACCCTGCAATCAAAATGAAGCTTGCAGCCTGGCATTAGCACTCTGAGAGTTCATCATAACCCACAGAATCCACATAAATGTATATTCACATGTTTCCCATTTTTAAATGCATAATCAAAACACTTTCCAGTGCTCAACACTTCACTTCATGCCGGAAGGCAGGAGTACTTCACAAGGCAATTTGTGGCATTTGGGAGGTTTTTTGTGCAGATCAATAAACACTGGAGTTCAGTTACACTTAATTTCAAAAGGTCAGCAAGCCTGTTACATTTTTCCAGAAAATCAACTGTTCTTAGGATCTTTATCTTGTTCCAAAAAAAAGTACCTCACTCCATGCCTATGACAAAACAAGGTTTTAGTAATCCTTGACATTTGGCAGTACACATGAAAGCTTTGTCAAAACTACATTTGAACCCCAAGAAATAGCTGACACTTTAAGCCACAGGAACAGCAAATACTTTTACAAACTTACAAAGCAATTGCATAAGCAATCTGAAAGGAAGAACCACTCACACTTGACTTAAGGACAAATAATTAGGATTATTTCAACTATAGAAAGAAATATAACTATATCAGAACTTTTTCAGTACCATACATCTGATCTTTTGCTCAGTAAACTGTTAGGGGTAAGACTGAAACTTTTATCAGGATGAGGCTCTCTCATGGGTCTTGTAAATTCCCCAAAACCTAGAGTAACCTGATGCCAGATGTAACCATGTAGGGGCAATTCCTATATTTCTGAAAGACAGCAAAAAATACCTTCTGAAGATAAACAACACAAACAGACGTTTCTGTCATCATAAACATTAAGTCTCATACAGTATTAGATTACAAGGAACAGAAAAAAAAATTCAAAGTACTTTTAAAAAGCTATGCAAGGTCTTCAGTAAAAAGATCAGTATAAGTCAAACATTTGATGAGTAGCTAATGCAGGGATAACTGAATGTAGGGCATACATTTTTGTTTTCAACTGTGGTTATGCACGTAAGTATGAAAAACATCACAGAAGGTGAGGCATTTTGTACAGCAGATTGGAGGAAAATGTTTTAGAATAATCCATTTGAGGAAGGAGGAGAGAATGAACTCTTTCCTTCTTTTTAGTAACATTTTTGTTTCATCTAGAGGTCTGAGAAGCCCATAGCTGCTGTGCCAAGCACTCTGCTGTTGTGGATGTGCCTCGGCCTCTGGAACTGGGTTCTTTTCCCCTCCATTCACCCTCATTAACATTCTGCAACGCTTCATATGAAAGACGCTTGCACTGAAATATATGTTATTTTACTAAATGTCTCCATGTTTAGCAGGTAAGAGAAGTTCTTAGCCTAGCAATATCCTGCACTGGAAGAGCAGCTCTCGACCAACTGGTGCCTGAATCCGTATCCTAACTGCAAATGAGCTTTCTTAAAGTGAGCACGGTTAAAACTCTGCATCTGCATTTCTCAGCTGGTCACATTATCGGAAACAGGACAGACCAATCCCAGATATAAGGGTGTATACCCACATTTTAAGGCACTGAGCATTTGAACTCTTCCTAATTAGGAAGCTGGGGAATTATATTTCAGGTAAATGTAGTGACCACTTCCATCCTGAACCCGTCAGAACAGCTGCAGCCTCCAAGGACAAAGGAGCCCAGAGCAAAGGTGAAAAGGCAGCCTCAAGCTTTCAAGAGGTAGTCTGTGCAACAGTCTCCTGAAGGACTTTGGGGCTCACCCACCTAAGAACAGTCATTTGTCTGGAGGGAATATTTTACCACCATTTGAGATTGAGGAGGTTGGTGGATGAAGGGTGAGCGGGACCATGACTAATGGACCAAATCCAAACAGCCTCAGAACAGAAACATTCTCATGGTGCAGGGAGAACACTCATCAGGCCTACAGAGGATCTGCAACTAAGCTTGTTCTCACATTTTTCAGAATAGGGATTGATTTAAACAAGTGTTTTCCTTAAAGCAGGGGCTTAAGCAGTAGAAAAATCAATAGAAGCGTTTATCAGGAAAAGACAAAAATCAGTTACTTTTGATTCAAAATTAACACCATGGGGAAAACTAGGTTCAGAGTGCATCCCTCTCTTCAAGCAGAATTAGAATTTGTAGAGGAAAGTTGTGTAACACGATTGGCTAGCTTAGCATGCCTTTCAACATCAACCTAAAATCTCCCTACAAGTAAAATGTTATCAAATTTTATTAGCAGTTACACACAAAAAAAGAAAAAAAAATCAGTAAACTCTGTGCTGGAGATAACTGTTATTTAGCTGGTCAATGCACAGTAACTACAGCAGTTTCAGCTTTGTTTGGAGATTAATACAACTGATAATGAGACGTTTATAAGACTGCAAAAATTGTTTTTAACATACATTTGTGTGAAAATAATAGTAACTACATTAGTACATGCATATGCCTTGAATATACATGCAGCCTTGGAACAACATGCAACTTACCATGAGAGGAAGTCTTCTGTAGTGTGAACAGACTGCTAAAAAATGCTGATAACCCTGACTTTTTTTATTACATTTTTAACTCACTGACACTTTTCTTTTTTTTTTTTCTCTAGCCCACTGTCTCCTTTTCCTCTTCTCCATCTTGCTAATCCCCTCAGTTATCCCTCCTGAAGTAACTGGCCTGAGGTGATTAACAAATCTTTGACACCTGCAGGTTGCAGCACTGGGCTCACCTCTTCAGCAGACCTTCCCTAGAGGATCAGAGGTGAGCAGGGTTTGTGCTGTTGAAGAGATTCCCTGGAAAAAAAAGTAGGGAAAAAATGACACTTCAGAAGCTGAGAAATTACTGATGTTCCCAGATTTCCACATAATGCTGGTGAATCTTGGAGTTCTTTTATATCTCTGTCCAGAAGAGTTGCAGAGACAGCACAGGCTAGAAATGACACTGCAAACTAGAGATTAACCCACTCACTCTCTATCTGGGCACCAGTGGCAAAGTGCCATCAAAAGCAAACAGACTGCTTCTTGTCCACGACACAGGAAGGACATTGACCTATTGAATGGGTCCAGAGGAAAGCCACCAAGTTGATCAGAGGACAGAGCACTTTCCCCATGAGGGAAGGCTGAGAGAATTGGGATTGTTAAGCCTGGAGCAGAGAAGGCTTCGGGGTAACCTAATTGCAGCTTTCCAGTCCCTGAAGGGAACTTGCAGGAAAGACAGAGCACAACTATTTACAAGAGCGTGAACTGGCAGGACAAGGGGGAATGGGTTCAAATTGAAAGAGTAGTTTTAGAATAGATATTAGGGGAAAACGTCTTTACTGAGAGGGTGGTGAGGCACTGGAGCAGGTTGCCCAGTGAAGTTGTGGATGCATCATCCCTGGTGCTGTTCAAGGCCAGATTGGACTGGGCTATCAGTAACCTGGTCTAGCTGGAAGTGTCCCCTGCCTGTGGCAGGGAGTTTGGAACTAGACGATCTTCAAGGTCCCTTCCAACTCAACCATTCTACAGTTCTATGGTTCTATGATTTTCCTATATTTTCTGTGCTGCTTTAGGTGTGTACACTGGCACAAAGCAAGTGGCACAAGGCAATCATAAAAGCCATGCTGTGCTTTCTTGCACATGCCAGAATGGATATTGTCAGACAAGGATTAGGATACAACATAGGCAAGTCACAACAGAGGTTAAAAGCTACAGAACAGTTGGACAAAGAGGTCCAACCAGAACTGTGGGTTGTACAGAATTTTTTTTCAGTCCTCAGAAACCTTTTACCACCATTCATCTGTCAGAAATTGCTTTTTTTCAAATTGCTCCAGCCTGCTTTCTTTACATTTATTTCCCAGCAGTCCTGTTCCTTATACTGAGATACATGGAAATGATGGAGACGGGGCACTGCTCTCACATCCAGCAAGTGTAAGACAGACAGTCAAAGGAGTCTGCCCAGACGAATGTTACTCTGCGAGCAGAAATTTCCACTTGATCTGAGAATCATATTGTTTTCATGCCTCTGTGTCCATATGTTTTCATTCTCCCACACCAGCATCAGCAGATGGACACTTCCCAGCCTCCCTGAGGACCTCTGACCTCACGTGCCTGCCTGACATGCACCCCCATAGGATTGCTGTCCACACCAGGCACAGCAGCAGCCATTTCCACTCGAGAAATGCAGCACATTGCAGAGTTCAGTGGTTAATGAATGTACTACTGCAGAGTGCAAGAGACCAGCAAGTTCCTTCCCTCCTCCTCAAGTGTAGTCCCTCAGCTCCCATCTCCCAATACCATGTATACTGACCTAGTCAGGCACAGTCACTCTGTCTTGCCCGACTAATTCTGATTGTGCAATAGTTTCAAGAGGAGAGTGGCCTCTTTATATCACAGAAGTCCACAGCTTGGCACTTTTGTTCTGACTTGGGAGACACAGGTTTGATCCCTGCATCTGCAGAAGGAATTAAAGTTAGGGGTAAGTTCTCACTATAAGGTCATTCCATAAACACAAGAAGGGGATGCTGGCATCATCACTTTGATTAAACAAAGAGAGAGGACCAGTTCCTGCTGCTTTTTTATTTTGTGGGGTGGGGAATAGCAAAAAAGGGGATGCATCGATGTCTGACCTCAGGCCATTGAGAGACTGAAATCCCCTGGGGATCTACCTGAAGGAACCTGAGATTGTATTTTAAGGAAAGCAGCATAAAGAACAAAACGAAAAGTCCAGTGTGTTCCTCATATCCCGTAACCACTGTCAGCACCTAGATGTTGATGGCTTCATTCTCAGGACTATTGCCTTGAGAGTAGAAGAGATGAAATTACATACAACTCGAGAGACTTCACTGTCTCTCCAGATTTTCCCCATAATTCAACATCTCTCTCCTGTAATGCTGCAAAAATATAATGGGCTTTTTCATCTGCACAGAGAAATGGATTGTCACAACACAAATAGCAACCTGACATTTGCAGGGCAGGATCATGCCACATGTTGCTGAAGGGCATTTTGATAGGTCTTTTCATATACTACTCTTGACCGAACCTGGTAATCAAACAGATGGAACAAAACAGGCACTTACTGACTAAACCAGTGCCAGCCCCTCAGCAACCCAACTGTGTTCGCATGGCACAAAAAAACAGCACAATGTTAATTTCTTCCTATTCCCCTCAAGAGAAAGAGACTTGGAGCATTTTCCAGTATACAGCGGAGAGCACTTAAGAGGTCAAACTCATCCCCAGTAGACTGATGCCAGTGCCACAGCAGCAGCTGATTCTAAGGAGAGTATTTATCTGAGAATGGAATGTGGCACTGCTCTCTTCTTCTATTTAATTTCAGGTAACATTTATGGTCCACAGAAAGAAAAAATAAGAAGTTTTTCGCTGTAACAATCCCCAACATCCAGCTATGCTCTCCAAAGATAAATATAGGTCCAAACTTCCTCCCCAACTTCAAATTAGCTCCTAAATAGAGCACTAATTTTATGACACTCTTATGCAAAAATTCGGAAAAATGGCCCCAAAGACATCAAGCACATACACCCGTAAGATGGTTCACTCATATTTAAAGGGCCAAAAACACAAATCAGTTTTACTGAATACATGGCCAATTATTCACAGCATCAGAATTAACGTAATTAACATTATAATGGATTTCTTCAAAAGGGAACTAGTATAATAATTACACAAGTCATTCTAAATGGGAAACAAAGCCAGCTACAAATTTCAGAGGTTATTTTATGCAAATACTGTAGCTGCAGCATTCTGAGAATTCCATTGTAAGCTGAATTGTCCACTTCTGATACTGTGAATAATTGCATACCCATTTATTTCTAATAACCTATTATTTATGTGCAAATCATTTGTCCTTCTAAATGCTATGAACCCACTTAGAGAAACCACCTACATGACAACTTACCAATTATTCTTATAAAATGTTGCATTGCTTTGGATTAGCTACACACATAATTAAATGCCAGCTAACTGTTGTGTTCATATAAGCTAGCAAAAGTCTGTGAACCCCAGCAATACAACACTGCATTTAATTCTAAACAATTATTTCTAAAATAAGGTGTTTTATGTAAATTCACCCCAAAACACAATCAAATTGCACTCAGTTTTGCCTTTAAAAAGATTAGTGAGTGCAGGTATCAATATTTAATGTGCAAATAACAGGCACCATCTTCCAGACCATCCCCAAACAAACTCATTCACTGCTTCACTCTTCAGTGCATCGATATTGCAGCCACTCTCCCATGTACACCCATGAGCAGCTCCATGTTGCCATGGATTTACCCACCCTGTTATTGTTATTCTGAAGGGTCTGCCATGCCAGCAAACAGCTTTATATTTACAGCAGATAATAATGATACTTATTCTACTCATTACATAGTTATCTTTCTATATTCATGCATTTTTCTTCTCTTTCGGTGCCCTTCGGCTTCCAGCAAACAATTCATTTGTGGACAAAGCACTTCTATGGCCCTCAAATCGTAAACCATTCAAAACACGGACAGTGAAAAATGCAACACAAGAGAGAGCTGGAAGGCCTGTCCTCCAATGTCCAGAAACTGTGAAATCACCCATGTATAAAATACACCGTCACTTGTGCTTCAGATTGCTGAGTTAAAATGGCAACAGTCAGGGCACAGGGACTGGAGAGGCATAAAATGGCCTGCAAAAGCAATTAAGTGCCACAGAGACATTTGGATTTGTTAAGAACAGAAGATTGTTTACAGCCCTGTTTACTCCTGACCATGAATACTGTGCTTTGTGTACAACAAAGACCTGAGCAAACCCCAGCGCTCCGACACATTTGTTGCTCTCTGAGACTCTACAGGGCACAGACACTTCCCACTGGCACCATTGTGCAGGTGGCTTTCCTGAGGCTTTCTGCTCCAAATTATGATCTCCGGCCATAAGGGGAACACACTCATCAAACACATACAGCCTTCAGAGCTGATCTCCCTCTGTACCCTCTTGCTTTTATGTGTTCCCGTTCCCCCACATGCCCCCACGCCATGTTTTTTCTCTCCCTGGCAAGAACACAGTCAGGCTTTACTGCTAGAAACATCCTTAGGAGTTTGGGATTCAGACAGAATGGGGAACCTACTGTGCTTTTCACCACTATGCAACCATTGCTCACCCCAGCCAGGCTGGCACCCTCCGTCAGCAGAACAGACTCCCAGCTGTGTTTGCCCCAGCTCCAAGAGGTAAGCTGTGTTTTTCGAACATGGAGAACAACTCCTCTCACCTTTAAAAGCCGGCCATGCAGCACTGGACAGCCCAAGAGGGAAAGCTCCTGCAGCAGGAGAGCCCCAAGGCGGTGGGCTGTGGCAGCCATGGAGTTTTCCCACTGCTCCCAAGGCAAGGGGAGGGGGAGTTTCCCACCGCAGCCTCCTCTCAGCGTGGCGAGGACCCCGGGTTCCCACCTGGCATGAAACTGCCAGGTGTACTCACCTGGTTTTGCAGGGAAGGAGGTGCACAGAAGCCCAGCCTCCACGAGGTCTCACCACATCTGCAGAAGTTGTTCCAATAGCTGTCTGTGAGAAATAAATGAGAAAGACAGAAGATTATAAGTGTTCTATTTTTGGTTGTTTGTTGGGGGCTTTTTTTAAACATTTATAGGGATGTATGTCTAATGCCTAAGATTAGTATTTCATTTTTTCCTCTGAATATAAATACATTGCCTATGGATATATCAGAAACACACAATAATGCAACTATGAGTTATTTACCTCCTGGGACAATGCTAATGAGTGTTCTAGCAATGAAAATGGCTTCATTGGCTTGTAAAATATAAAACAGCAGGGAACTCACTGGAGACCCCACAAGCATATGTCAATAAACTTAAATTATTCACAAGTACACAAGCCTCCTAAGACACCAGCTTCCCAACCCCCTTTCATTTCCTGACCGCTCCTGACTGCCTCACATTTTGAGCAAAGTCAAAGACTAATGTTCTTTCTTCTTCAAGCCTCTAAGGCTTTTGCAGAAGCCAAATAACCATATGAGAAACATTTTGTTCAGATGCAAACTGAATATTTTATTGGCTAACATTTTATATATCCAATTGACATGCATTGCAAAGTGCAATAGCAATACAGGACAATTGTATCTAAGACCATAAAGACCTGAACGTAAATGACATTTTTCCAGCATGCTCTAGCAATGCACTCAGACACAGCACTGACACAGTGTGCTCTCGTTCAGAATGTTGCTGTTCTTTGTTCCTCTCCTCTACATCAATCGTGACAATATTAACATCTGTAACAATCACTGACCACTCTCATTTTGACACTTCCAGTGTACACTGCCAAGCTCTGCAGGGTGTTACAAGTAAAACAGAAGGTGCTAATCCCCACCAAAGGTCCTTTAGCCAAAATTCAGATCAATGTTTGGACTTTAACAAAAAAAATCCCACATTAGAATACAAGTCCAGGCATCTGTTGTCATAAAAAGATTGTGATTGTTGTATTTCATGTCCCTCTTCATTATAAATCCATTTGGCACACTTTATAACAGCAAGCCTACCCTCAGAAAAAATTATTTGATGTTCCTGTAGATGTCATATGTGCCTTATGCTTTTACAGCACTTCTATTGTAATTCAACATTAATTATCTTTCCAATTAATGTACTGCATAATGCTGCAATATGAAATGCTCACGTTTTGCAAATGAGAAAATTGAGCTCAGTTCTGTCTGCTTTGATCCCATTTTACTTTTTTTATAATTCAATACCACAATTCTTTTCCTTCTTGGTTGGGTTATTGACACCCTGAACACACACAAGGGAGCTATATTCTCCATAGAAAAGATACATTTATTCTTTTCTTTTCCAAGAGCAGACCTCCAGTTTCTTTTTCAATACCATTTAGATATACTTTCCTGCCTTATGATTGTTACTGAATAGCTCATAAAGAAAATTGAGGTGACAGAAGTACTAATAGAATAGCATTTACCAGTTACCATAAATGCAGACATCATAAATACCTACAACAAGTGCTGGAAAATGGTAAGTGTGAAGCAGATTACCAATACATAAAAAAGGTGATCTCAAAACTGTGGTTTTGAGAATGGAAAACACCCTCTTATTTAGAAGCTAAATGATCCAACATATTCCTTAAATTTTGTGTGTCAAATATACCATTCAAAATTTTACTGTTGAGTACCATAATAAAAAATATAAAAGCTAAAATATATAGAGAGTATAACATATAGAAATGGAAAATACATATACAAAATTGCTTCCTGAATTTATGATGGAAAGAATACATGGTGAGTTTCCACAATGAGGAACTTGATTTTTCTGTTTGTTTGGTTTAGCTGCTGTCAATAGCTGCAATCTTTGTGAGCTACTGGATTTGACCTGGTGGATAATGCCACCATCTCAAAGCACCCCACAGCTCTTTTTCATCCTGACTGTGCTAAAGTGCTTGAGGAAGGTACAAATTCTCCCTTTCTCCAGTGACATTAGGTCTAGCTTTCTTCCTTGTTACCCCACCATATCATTTTTAACAGATCCAAACCTGTAACACACAGAAAGCTGTAAAAAAAAGAAAAAACAGTTGACCCTCACACTCACAAGTCTTATATTCATTCTTTAACGCCCTTCACTAGCTGGCAATTACTGAGTATATGAATATGCCCTGAGAAGAATGTGCAGATCAGGCAAAAGGAATTTTAGAATGTCACCTATAAAATATTCCCTCAGATAGCTAAATAGCCTAATTTTAAATAACATTGCTGGCCAAAAGGTCTACTTTTAAGAATATATTTATAAGCAGCCTATTTAGCTTATATCCTTGAGACAGGATTTCCTCTTGAACTGTTTTGGAATGCTTCACTGAACTCTAAGTGCACAGACTAGATATTGCTGATCTATCAGTAATTCAGACAACCTATTTTAATGAGAAGTAGTGCTCCTGCTTCAACATCATCCTTGACCAAAGCCTTTTGAACTTACTTTTACTAATTGCTTAGCAATGATCTTGACCTACTGCTGCAGCAGGTACAGCTGAGGCAAACAGCCATGGAATGCTGCTGCTTTTTCCAGTGCCTACATAAAGGTTATAGGGAACCTCAGATTTATTTAAGACAGCTTTAGCAACCTGAAACTTTCATTTGTTTAGTATTAACCCACTTCATTCTGATACAGCTCAGTTTTGTGATTTCTATTTAGCTCTTCCATCCTCACTGGTACCTCACTTTTGGTTTACTTATTTTAAATTACCATTATTACAGCTGTTAATTTTGAAAGAAAAGTCACAGCTGCATTAATCCTCTCTTCCCACCATGTGAATGGCAGTCTTCAGGACACTGGCATCTTAGCTAGTCAACCAAAAGGACCAACAGCTGGAAGGTTTTGCACCAACAATGAGCTGCACACAGGTGTCATTGCTGCAATAAACATGGCTAGAACAGGAGAAGAAAAGTAAAGGGTAATATGTTAGGAAAGACAGACAAACAAGATTTTGTGGAGACCTGAATACAAAATGACAAGATGTTCCTAACTACGGACTGAAGCTAAGCTGTCTTAATCATTCCCCTGTCACTGGCAGACTTTTAGAAGGGCATTCTTGTTAGCATTGAATGGCTGTGAGTTTGTTGTGCTTACCATCAGCTAACAAAGTGTGCAGCAAACACTCTCACAGACCCCATTTGTGTCAACACCTCAAGTATCCAACACTTGAGTTTTCAGTCTGGCCAAGGCACATCTACCACAAGCAAGTATTTAACAGATAGAAGCTGACAAAGTGTGAGAAAGAAGACTGTAACCTTCTCTACTGACTAAATTAGCAACTGTGTACCCATGATCCACATATTCTTTCTCTGAGTACTTTGTCCCCTTGGATTCCTTTTCTTCAGAGATAAAGAAATGTCTCTGGTGAGAAAAACATCCAGCTGCCAAAGACTGGTGTTTAACCAGCTTCTCAAAGGAAAACTGCAGCCTAAAAAGACACCCTTTTATGAGGCCATTCAGTGTTAAACCATCTTGTGCACATTGGTCTTCTGGCTCCACCAAAGCACAGTCATTCAGTTCTGGACAGCAACATCTCAAAGCTCTCAGACAGACATCCAGGAAAAGCCCACATCCTCCCTCTGAGATCATATGTACTACTCTTAAGCATAAAGTAACCCAAGCAAAACCAGGTAAACACAGATAACCCAGGCAAAGGCTCCATTTCCAGTGATCTCAAACCATCAAAGGAAACAAAAACAATATTGCTGAAATGAAGAGAAAATTTTCACCACTGAGTTCCTTTACTTTTTTATTACATTGATCAGCACACAGAAATGAGCAAAATGCAACTACAAGATTTTCTGAAACTTCATTTTACACTGTGAACCTAGAAATTATAATTATATATGAATCCCATGAACTTAGAAATTAAGAATCAAAACGACACAGCATGATTGCTTTAAAATACCTCTTGGAAAATCACTTCCAACCTATTGAATATATTTCCAATGATTTCAGCGGGTGCAATTACTGCATATATATTCCACACAGGATTCTACCAGAAACAAGAAATCAAAGCTAAAAATCAGTGTTAAAAACACAGGAGGCCAAAGCTCTACAAGTCATTTAAGAGAGTTCAGTGGCCTCAATAATATTAACTGCAAAAGCAAAGATTGCTTATGTAAGTTAAGCCAGCAGAAACAGGTTTGCAAATTGCATGGATATTCAAAATTTTTTAACTGGATGTTGTCCTGGTTTCTGTTTTATTTCATGGAAGTGAATGAAAAATAGCCTGAACATTAGTGGGTTTTTTCTGTAAAGGAGGTTCAGGCCTTGCAATACACATCATATTTAAACTTCACTCCCAGCTTAGTTACTTCTAAGCACACCATGAATTTTGCAGCCAATTTCTGGTTCTGAGCTTCAGCAAAAACATTCTTCCAGTCTCCAAAAACACCTTGAATAAAAATAAGAGGAAATTATTACCCTTGACCCTAAGGACCAAAGAGTACAATTTAAAACAAAAGACTAACTCTTCTCTCTTATCATATTTCAGAAGATTTCATATAATCTTTCAGAAAAATTTCTTTTTTTTTTCCCTTTAAGAAAAAATATCTGACAGAAGAATACACACTTGCATATGCTTTATGTTTAGTGTCTTCAATAGAATGTGAACATAAAGTAACCACAGGAGGTTACTGGTCTGCCTTTGCAGTTCTGGTATGTGCCTTGTACAGCTGCAGAAGACTAGAAAAGGTGACCAGCAGCTGTGAAACCAACCGAGAAAGCTCTAAAGTGTGGCTTTTAACTGCAAAAGCTTTGTGTGCTGCAAATCAGATACTGCTCTAAGCTGCAGTCTACCTTTCATCTAGATTTTGGAGAGCCCATAGCTGGAGGTTGTCTGAGGTTCTAGCCTGATCCATGGCTAAAAAACACAGATCAGTCTGTGGAGCACCTGGATTCTGTGAGTTGACTGTGGTCCATAGGCAATCCTGAGGGTTATTTAGAAAACCCAAGAAGGCACTCAGTCTACAGGCTATGCCCAGTAGTCACAGAAGCCAAAATAAAACTGTTTTAGTTGGTGCTCAGTGCGTACCACTACAGAGGGTGCACTACTTGTAGGGCACTTCTGGTAATCACTTTATACGGGACTTTACTGAATGGTACTGGCCCTTGGGTAGAAATCAATTGACAGATTCCTGAAGAACAATCAGTGTTTCTTAAACAACACCCAGCCTTGAAAACTATACCTAAATATTAACCATCTATTGATCCAAATTCCTGTCTGCCCAAGACAAAGAGCTACCATTCACCACTCTGGCAAAACACAAACAAATTTACCTTTACGGAAAAGAATCAAGCCAACAGCACCTTGAGTCTCCTGAGCTTTAATACTCACTGGCTGGAAAGTGTCCCTTCCTGCAATGGCCTGGATCTGCTCAGATGTTGGGGAGAATCCAAAGAATTCAGCTATCTGCTTTACACTGGCAGTCAGGTTCTGAAAGCAGCACAGTGAAAGCAAGACATGCAATATGCTTCCTCTAAAAAAGGGAATTACACACTTGGGATGTGCATCGCCATCATCTACTAATTTCATTCACTGTTTTCTGGAGCTCTGTTTCTGTATAGCCAGACTCAACTTCTTGCTAAAATCAACTTGATTTTGCTCTTTCAGAAACCTGTGCCATTTCCTCTTAATTTCAGCAGATTTCAAGGAATGGGCTCAGGTGTGTTTTGGCTGTCAGTAAACAGCATCTGCTTTACTCCTTTTAGGTCTTCATATATTATGACCATACTATTCTTGTCTTCAATGTATTTGTTCCAGGGGACTGCAGGATCAAAACAGAATCCCCAGCCGACTGTAAAGAAGAGAAAAAAGCATCGGTGTGACCTTTCTGTCTAACTGTGTACTTTTTTCTGTACAACTGAAGAGTTGCCTTCTATTGCCTGTTGGTTACATCAATGCAGACAAAAAGAACAACCTGTCCTTTCTTGTACTGTCTGTACAAGAGAATGACAGATGCTTCCTCTGAACTTTTTCCAAAAAGTTATGTTTCCACACATAAACATGAATCTCACTATATGCTTCCCTTCTGTGACTACACTGTCATGTAAACATCTCTTAACAGACAAAGCCTGACATCAGCCTAAATCTAAAATATGGGTTGCTTATGAGGTATTTGGCCTAATGTTGTGGAACAGTAAAGAAACAAACTGTCATTTCATTAACACTTTGAACCTGCAGCATTTCCTCCAACACTAAGTGGCAGACTGTCAGCCCAGTGCCCTTGTCCAGCTGCCATGCAATTCCCTTACCCTTTGCTGGAAGAGCAAACACCCAGAAGCAAAGTATCTTTTGGACATTCTCCCCTTCTGGCATTCAGCTGCCTCCTTTATCGTGACGTACGGCCATCAGGAAATTAATTATGGCACAGCAGTTTTCCCCGGTCAGTTGTTTTTAAAATATTTTTTTCCGTTGCTTTTTCAGCTACAATCAGTATCTGTAAAAATACAGATCTGTCATGAACCCTGAGAAGAACTCGTTCCTGGAGCTGTAACTGGGGATGCTTGGCACATTGTTATGGAAATGGAAAAATGAAACAGCTGTATCTTTAGGGTTTCAAAACAACACTACTATCTGGAGTGGGAGAAAGAGGTCAACAATTTTAATCACTCATCTACCCTAGCAACCGAAGTGAGAGTATAACCAAACATTTTGCAACCAATAACATACTGGGAGCTATAAAATATTTTATTAATAAAGACATACAGAACAAAATTATAACATGATCATAATAAGGACCTTATTACCACTTCTAAGGTTTGTTTATGTCATGAAGCAACTGTAGAAAGAAGTAACTGGAAAGACTGTAATAATGTCATTGAATACTATCCCATACCTACCTAGGACCTGGGAAATAGTAAGGAACCATTTGCCAGCCTCCTGTCAGGAAAAGCTCCTTTAGAAAACCACAGCTGTTACAATTATCTCCCATTTTTCAAAGCATGGCAATAATTTTCTTGAAATCCTTAAGAGAGTGTAATCCTCAGAGAAGCATAAACACTTCTGAAAACACATTATACACATTAAATATTTTTGTCAGATATGTTTCATTTTTTCCTGTCTCATGCAGGAAAAAATAACAATAATACATGGAAAAAATCTCTATCTCTTAACCAATTATTCATTTCATCTGCAGTACATCTTGGAAGTGCTAAGTATCTGCCACTGTTCAGTGACCAAGTACCAGAAACACTGAAGTTTTAACCTCTTTGCAAGGAGACAGACAATGTCCCAGAGACACTGCTGCCACATTCATTCCCATCGTGGCTGTGCACAGAAAAGAGTTGCATAAAAAAGAAAATCATGACTCTCCAGCATTTTCAGAGCACTGCAACAGCTCTGCATATGTCCTCACTTATGTCAACTCCAACACCCCTTAGGCTACTGTAAATTGTAGGGGGTGCTACGAGAGCCCAAGTATCGTGAGACTCCCACGGTCTCCACGTTGTTTTCCCTCAGTGCCACCTGCTTGAGCGCAAAAAAAGGATATGGCCCCAGAATTAGTCTTGCACACTGATACTGCCAGAGAGATGAGGATTGTTCTTGGGAATAAAAAACAACGCACCTTACCTTTTTCCTTGAAAATAGGCTTGGGGGGGCAATCATAATTCAGATGTGTTATCAAAATCCTTAGAAACGGAATCTATTTTATCCACTTCAGAATTAAACAGAACTCGAAGAGAGAACAGGTTTTTTACACAGGTGCAGCAGTGATTTGTGAGAGTTGCCTGTGTGAAAGAGCCCCTAAATAAAAGGCATTAGTCATCCAAAATTATCTTCTTTCCCCTCAGGAGAAATAGCCTTACTTGCTGCATGACTTCATTTTAATAACTTTTGTGCAGGAGTGTGGGAGCGAGAAAAAAAAAGTTTTAAATGGTTTGACAATTCCTTTTCACTAACCTGATATTTACCTGGATCTCCACATTTAATAAAATTAGTTCTGTGCTTACGTGTATACTCTGGATAGTTGTAAATATCAAATCACTTAAAATCTAGATAAGCCATTTCATACCTGCAGCAAGAAACCCAGAGAGCAAAATAAAACATGTCAGAGGTTTAAATAAGATGTCAGAGCCTTCTCATTACAAAGCTTAATTCAGCATAATAGTCATTGAATGACAACACCAAAGCACTCAAATGATTATAAACAAAGTAATGTTTTCCATTAATGAGATCCTCAAAAGCTTTGTAACTGTGACCTTCCTGACTCACTAATAACAGGAGGCAGAAATGACTCAACAATGCTCTTACTACTTTTTTAATATATCCATAACACAGTCAGAGATAGATAATAACGGAGGCTTTCCTGTCTTTTGCAGAGAGACACACAGAAAGATTCTGGGTAGGAAAAGGAAGGAATTAGCAAGAAACTCCGCTCATTCTGCTGAGGGAAGTGTCTGCCTCTCTCTGCTGCCCTGGGTCCAGGGGAAGCAGAGTCACTTACTCAGTGTCACTGCCAGTGCATGTCCTCAGCTGTGCCCGTAGCTGTCTCCGTAAGGCATGTGCCAGAACAAGTGCTAGAAGAGCTGTTATCCCAGACACCTGCATCCCTCCCCACCCCTCACTCCTTGGAAGGCATCTTGCAGTAAAGCCTCCCCCATACTGCATCCCATTCCAGCAGGAGCCTGTGGCCAGCACCTGGAGCTGCACCATGGAGCCAGCTTTCCCAAGGCTTCCATAACTCACATTTGCCCCACTGCTGCTCTGCCAGTTGCTGTCAGGACAGAGCAAGGGAACAGTGTGTTCACCTGGACCCACAGCACCCTCCCCGTGTCCTCGGGAAAGCGCTTGGAAGGCTTCCCGCAGGGCCCACCGAGATGGAGCTGTGGAGCTGCCACTGCCTCCTGCGGTGAGTCCCCTGTGAATCCAGCTGCCAGATGCACTAACATGGAAAACACAGTACAAACAGCTTTAACCTCATGCTTTTTGTGGAAAGTTGTTCCCAGAAAGGAATAAATTCCACCTTCTCTTACATAAAAGGCCTCAAGATGCTTGGGTGGAAACAGTCGATACATGTTATTTATACAGTAATGTATATGTAACATGTACACATTATACAATGTCTTATAATACATGTATCATTTATATACCACCTACTATCATTTTTTATATAAGATATTGTATGATAGATATAATTTATATCACTCTCCCATTTATGTACAAATCCATGCTCACATCTGCCTAGACAGGCACAAAAGCAAATTTCATTTCAACAAAAAGCTACAATGGATAAACCTAAAATTCCTAATCTCTAAATTCCCTACTGGCTTCTCAATTGTACGAGCCAACCCTGGGAACTACTGATTCCTGGAGCTCCAGTCTTTAATCCCTTCTTCCTCAATAGTCCTTTGCATCAGTTTTTCTCTCTACTACACACACCTGAGTTGGGGGAAACCTTTAGTATACAGAGACTTTACTGTAACTTAACCTTCATAAAGCTTAATAAGTAAAAGGAATAAGGATAATATTACCACTTTAAGAAACAAAGTTTTTGAATGGCCTCAATGCAAGTTTCTTCATCAAGCATGTTCATGACCATCTAAGCATGGCAAATGCCAAAGAGTTTGAGCCCAGCATGGAAAACACCTGAGAAGCTGAAAGAGGAATCCAGACATCAGGGTCCCTTGGTTCAAGAAGGAAAGAGACCTGCAGAGACATTTTTATTTCTGCCTGGTAACACCATGGCTTGGTAGGCCCAAGTGTCACATCAAGGGGCAAGAGGCAGCCCAGTAATTTCTAGTTTCAGACTGGGGCAGGTAATCTTTCCTTTTCATTCTTTTTCCACTTGTCTTGCCTTTTTTCACTATGATTTGCAAGCTATAGGAAATTCAGGCAAGAAATCTATTTAGCATGGTTTAAAAAATGTAAAAGTAAATATCCAAATGGGAAAAAATTCCAAAATACTTAACTGCAGATTGTAACCATGCTGCACTGCACAAATGCATCGTTTTTTCCTCCCTCCTTCTTTCCCATTTCCTCTGTGAAACCTTCCATATAGTGTGTTCCACCAGAGTGCCTGCCAGGTAACAAGGTGCTGCATTCCTCAGCAAACCATGGGGAGCTGTGTATGTCCTTTCCTACTGAACAACTGGCAGTGGTCTTTAGTAAAATATTCCCCTGCTGAGCTACAAACTGACTGATCCTAACAGTGTGAGATCTCATTTCTTTCTTTATCTACTCATCCTTCACCCTGAGCAGGAGAGGTTTACCGAGTTACTAAACCTCAGGGACAACCAGTATCATGTCTCCATGCCTGAACTCTTCCTAACTCTGTGAGAAATAAAAGCCAGTGCCAAGATACGGCAAACAACCTCTGTGTAGAGTCCAGCAGGAGTCTGGAGCCAAACCCAAAGGGATTATGGGCTCCTTAAAACAAAGATGCATATTTCACATGTTGTGCCTGCTCCTTCCTTTTTTATTTGGCCTCTTACAGTTCTGTGTTCTGTCTCACAGCTACTATAAATTTGCCCTAAACGCTACAGGCATGCTTTTTAAGCCCCTAAACACACTATAGTTTCTTTCCAGATCAGAACGTACCAACCGATGGAAATTCTATGTGCTGAATGAGACCCTGACCTAGGACCCTCTCTGGTTAGAGCTGAAAACTGCTACAATGATAATGCAATGAATTCCTTTCCTGGATCCATGTTTTTTCCAACAACCTTAAGCTTCTGCTGCTTGGGTTGATCCTGCTCATTTAAAATCCTCAGAATAGGAATTACTTTATTAAGAAATCCCACTGAGTACAAGCAATACTTGCAAACTCAGCCACCAGGGAAAACAGAATTGAAAATGAGTCACCTTGTAAGAATGAGCAAGAAAAATATTATATCTAATCTTCAAAACACTAGCAGAGGGGGGAAAAAAGCATCTTACAAAGAAAATAAAGTCTCTGTTAAGGAAAATCTGAAGAGCTTTTATTTTGGCAATAAAGTCAGTCCCATAACATGAGTTAAGAGCAATATAAGTAATAGAAGACAATAAAAATGAAAGGAATAAGATGAATGTGTCTTTACAAACAGACCATGTGAATCTGCTTGTAGAGAGGGCTAGGAACTTATAGATAGGGAAGTAACAGAAGAATCTCTTCAGTTCTAGAAAATGTTACTAATCAACATAGACTGTTGCTCAGCCATGTTAAATTACTGAACCTAGAGAAAAAGAACAAAGAATAGAATTATGAATAGGTTTTTCTTTCTCTTATATAATAAAAGGGGGGTGCATACTAGAGGGGAGCATAGAGCAGGCGATCGGGGAAGTCTGTACCTTTCAAGTACCTCAGCCAATGGGGAAAAGGACGAGGGAGATGCACCCAGGAACTTAGGATAAAAAGGGGAGTACATCCCCGAACAATTTGAGAGACCCTATGGGAAATGCCCACAGCCTTTATTCGAATAAAGTTACAGGACTCCTCTGTCTCCTTTTTGGACATAAACCTCTGGCACAGTGGATTAATTTTCCTGACACTTGGGAGACACACTGATTATTTACTTCAGAGTTGCACAAACCTGAGTGCTCCAAGGTATTCCACAAATCAAGCACGTCAACTATCAAAAGTTTTTACTATTTATACAATTTAGCAAACAAAGGAATTAGTGTTCATCTGCTGCAAGTGCCATAGCTCCCTTATTAATTAGTCTTCTATCTTCTATTGGATGACGATTGCCTTGCTTCTCATGTGAATCAGTCGACATGCTCAGTCTTTCCCTTCTTTTGGGTAGGTGGTTTTCCCGGGTCCGTGGCCGTGAGTCGGTGGGCACAATCTGCCCCTGCCATAAATTACCTTTTATCCAGTCGGAGCTGAGTTTGCTTTATCAGTTTCTTCCTTATCTTGGGGTTCTGCTGGATGTCTTTGTGGCCTACAAATGCTGCATTCTTTTTGTCCACTATCAGTAGTAGTACATCCTTCTCGCCTGGCATTATTAACCTCTCCCTAGGTGTGAGATTACTGAGGCATATCGGGCCCTTAGGACGGCAATTCTACCGACAAGTGATTTGTATTTCTAACACCTGGGCATCACTTAGCGCTCGCCTGTTACCCGCTATCTCCCTCTCGGATTAATCTCTCTTCTCGTTCATTAGGCCGGAAAGTATACAAAGGCCAAAGCTAACTGCCTTTCTTGAGAGAATTTTTACAGAGCCCGTATTTTGCAGCGCTTGCCGCCGGGCGGCCTCAGCAGCCGGGCCGCGGCCAGAGGAGCGGCGGCGCCTGCGCGGCGCTGCGGGCGGCGGAAGGCGCCGAGGCCCGGCCATGGCGCGGCGCGTCCTGAGGGGGCTGCTGCTGCTGGAGGCGGCGGGGCTGCTCGGCGCGCTCCTGCTCTACCGCGCCATGGACCGCAGCCAAGGTGCGGCGGCCGCGCCCCGACGGGGACGGGGGTGGGGCAGGGGAGGCTTCCTCGCACGGGGCCCGCCGGCGGTGCCCGCGGAGCAGCGCGCACCCGCCCGGGTTTTATAAGGAAATCCTGCCGTATTAGGGTCAGGAGTTCGGCGTGGGTGAGTGCAGGGACACAGGGGTGGTCTGTTGGGCGGACACCCTAAGCTATACCTCTGAAGAACGAGCTGCTGTTGCAGTTTTACAAACCCAAGCCCGCGAGCAATCCTTCGGGAGGCAGCACGCGACCGCACCAGGAACAAAGACGAATCCTGCGCGCTTTTATAGTAGCAGCAGCGGGCCAGATCAGTATTTTAAAGGGAGAGAGGCTGTCCGCAAATGAGGCAGGAGTTGATCAGTCCTGTTCTAGGCATCTGCTGTTGAGCCCTTGAAGGGCTGCCCCGGCTGTGCCTGCATCTCCCAGCCTCTGTGACTTGACATTTCCCAGGCTGAGGACAAACCCGGCTGGCAGGAGGAGTCTTCCGGATTATTTAGCTTCAGTCCCTCAGGTCTCTTAGACTTAGGATTCCGTGCCCAGCTAACACAGAAATAATACGCAAAGCACCAGTTTGGTTACCACAAAGAGGTTTGCTCTGCAGAGCAGCGGCCTTACTTTGCATGCAGGGCTCTGCAGGGTGCAGCACTGCTTCGACAGATCTGTGTCCCTGCGGAAAAAGAGCCTGTCCTGGTACCTGCAGGGTCAGGGTGAGCCAAAAGGCAGCTGTAGCTTTGGCTGGGAGGGCAAGTCCACCCATTTCAGCAGTGCTGTGGTCTTCATGCCAAGTTCAAGCCGAGTTTCACCTACACATCAATTTGCATTTGTTTTCCAAGATCCAGATGATGTCAGGCTGTAAATTTCAGCCATATTTGCATTTTTATTAGAAAAATATGTACATAGAACAAAAACACAGAGAACAGATGTTTTCAGCCTACTGTAACTTGGTGCTGGGCGCTCATCTTTGGGTTTTTTCCTCCTCTTTTTCAGTTCTAGGTCCTAGTTCTTATATGCATTTACGTATTTTCTTCACCTGCAGTTCAGTAAGGTGCAGTGAGCTAATCTTAACAGCTCAGTGAATTCAGAGTGAGGCTTTTACTGCTCTGTGTTAGTACTAGAATGGGTAACATCCTTTTATGAGCTGCTGTAAATAATTAAAATAGCATAAACCTGTTGTGATTTTCTCCTGGGTTGTCAGAGCGGCCCACAGAACGTTTCAGTGAACATCTAAATCTGCACAAGGAAACAAAGCAGTTTTCCCTGGTTTTATTTGTCTGTCAGTCTGTGAGAGCCATGCACCTTCCTGTGAATCTGTAGCTTGGACTTGGTTATCACAATTATGACGAAGCTCAGAAAACATTGATGAGGGGGCCGCACATATAAGTAAACTGAATACAGTCTCTGAAATTATTTTAAAAAATAAATTGCTCTCACATTATTTAATGGTGGCTGTAACTAAAGAGCTCAAAAAAATTTCGATAAATCTAGTTAGAAAAATAGTGCATTTAATTATTCATCTTAATATATGCTGGGAAAGTAACTGTGATTTATCTTTCTTGTCAGATTTCAGATACACAATGCAGAAGAGGTTTCCATCAATTCTGGAAGGTGGGTTTGTAGTCATTGGCTTCAGAAGGATGGCTGAAGCTTCTGTTGCATCTTAATGTATAAAACCAATCTTATTATTGCTTAAAACTTTCCCCAGGAGACACTGCAGAAGTGTTTATTGTTAAGGCATGGACAGAGTGTCAGACTGTTGGATAGAGACCTCCGAACTGGAGGGCTGTACGCTGAATAAAACCAGCCACAAAGTGGCTGCTCTTCAGATATGTCTAACTTAGAGGTGACATGGATTTTCCTATTTTTCAGTTTATTACAAATCCAATGAGTGGTCTGGAATTCATGGCATAAGGGAGAATGACCAAATGACATGGTTAAGCAGCAAGAACTGAAGTAAGAAAGATGTGTGATTAAATAAAAAACTATTTTAGAATAATTATTTTTTAAATGTCCACATCAAAACGTCCACTTCATCGTCTTGATTTCTTGCCTTTGTACTTGTTTTTCAGCCCTCTGTGCCTGAACTGCTTCTTCTTTTTGATGATGCTTTTCACATCCCTGTTGTGAAGCCACTTGTCACGCTCTATTTCCCACTGGATCTGTTTGACATCTGTAGGAGGAAAGGTGAGAAATAAGGAGCCGATGGATTCCTCTGACCATGATGCGGCATACAGATGAATCATGCAGAAGTTAAAACTTGACTACTGTATTTATAAAAGTTAATAAAGTGCAAACTGCCTTTTTTTTTTTGAGAAAGCTGTGGGTTTTTTCATTTCACAAAACAAACTCTACCATCTCAGAGTTCTAGACATTGTTTTGTATTTTATTAATGCTAGACACGCTTGTGTTAGAAGCAGTGTTTGAGTGCTCCTAACATTTTTCAAGTGCCACCAGCAAGACTTGTAAAAGCTTTACAAAGCTTTAGTCAACTGGCATATACACATTTAATTAGTTAGAATTATTTTGGGGAAACTACTTCCTGCTTCACTGATACTTCAAGGAAATAGTCCACTAGCCATACGTAATGCCTTCCCTTCCCAAGGAATCAAGGACACTTTACCTGAGCCGAATTCACATGAATGCTTGAAAAAGAGCATCCTGCCTGTCCCTGTTTACAGTGTGAAAGGGCCAATGACAGCCTCTCCCTCTTTCTTATTCACTTCACTACTCCCAGTCAATATTTAGCACTGGGCATCTCTCGTCACTGGAGAAAACTGTCACGTCTTACTGACACTGAGCTACTGTCCCTGCTGTGTGGTGTCTGACCCTGTATTCCAGTTAAAGGTGGTTCATCTTTTCAGGCACAGAACCTGAAGGACAAGAAGTAAATTACAGCACTACAACTGTCTGCTACTTGCAGCATGGACTTACTCGCATTGTCTCTGTTGGCCATGGCGTTCAGTCCAATATTGTCAAACTTAGACCCAGCATTTTCATCCAGCAGATAGCCAAACTTGAAAGAGAAAAATTTTAGTATTCTGTTACAAAGCAACAGGTAAAATGCTTGATTGCTTTTTGTTAAGCACTGATCAAACTCACCTCTTCTGCAGATGCCAGTATACCAGCATCTTGGAGTTTTCTCTTCTTTCCTCGGCTGGATCCTTCAAACAAAGAGTATTACTCTTATGAGACACAACTTCAAGTTCCCAAAGACACTAAAACAAAGTTTTACCATGTTTTAAATTTTTAGAACTTTTCTTAACAAGATCATCTGAATTAGCTATGTTGGAAATCTTTGTTCCCCACTTCCCCTAAATGAAAAGGAAAAAAAGTTTCCAGCTAAGAATTAAATAACACAAATCTGTGCATCAGGTATGAGTAACAGATGCACAAACCACCAGTACAACTCCATCCTTCTTTAAAATTCCTCCTTCAGTTCTCAGCTCTTCAACAGCAGATTGTTACTCTGAATTACGCTGGTTGGGGGACAACCTCCTTTTCATTTATGGTTTATTCAAATCTGAACCTAGATCCAAAATGTGATAATCCACTGTAGTAAAACTAACTGATTCCGAAGGTTTTTGGACTATTTTATTTGTATTAAGCTTTCATGTCGGTGTTTTCTTACCTTCCAGTGATGCCGCAAAATTCATATCTTTCTTTTTCTTGCCCTTTTTACTGACAGACTTCAGTTGCTTGTCATTGTTTGACTCTGATAGAAAAAAACTCCAAATACATCAGTCTCCAATTCTCACATCATGTACATGTACTTGAAGTGCAGCAGAGACTAAAATTCCTTTTTAGGCATATTTGTCATAATGGTCCAAGTCTTTAAAAGGCAGTGCACACAAGCAAATCTAGTATTTCTCCAAGTTAGACAATTAAAAATTGGTCTGTGGAGTGCTGTTATTTATGCTTTTTCCCACAGCACCAGAAGTGAATGATACTAAGATACATAAAATACAGAAGCTAAAAGTAGACGTTAGGTAAACCTCGAATGTCTGCATGCTAAGTTTGGTGAAATAATCTCATGAAAGATTGTGTTAACAACTGTATGAACAGTTTAACTCCTCTACCCTCAGTCATCTTCCTGTGACCTTTAGTTATTCATTGAAATACTCCAGTAATCTGTGCTTTTCCAGACACATGCACTGTATTCTGTGTAAACTCTGCTTTTCAGGTGAAAAAATAAAACCATGCAAGTACAAGAATCGGTTACTACTACAGCGGTAATAAAAACTTGAGTGCACAGCTGTATTACAAGATAAGCTCTTACTTGTGAGACAGACATTTAAATAAAAGTTATTACATCTACAAATCAACATTAACTATGTCTGAAGAAATACAAAAATTATCAATTACCAGATTTTTTTCTTTTTCTCCTTGAGCTCTTGTAATATTTCTGCCTACAGAAGCCACTTATCTGTGTATAAAGCTACTTTTGTTATGCCAATGTTTCCAGAATGAATGAAACATATCTCATTTGGAAGTTTTTCTACCCAGATGCCTCATTCCCACTCTCGCCTAGGAGATTGTGCCAGGAAATGCTTAAGACTTCATTGTACAGAGAAGGATTTGTCATTTCTTTGCTTAAAAGCCAAACTTCCCACCTAGATAACTAAATTGGAATTTGCATATATAGTTACATATTAGATAACCTATTTTTAAAGCTTTTTCTTCTCGTTTTTAGGCAATAAATGGCACTTTACCTAGGTCGTTATCATCTTCAGACACATCCATAAATACACCTCCCTCTTCATCCATATCCTCTTCAAAGTCTTCCTCCATACTGCCTAAGGAGACTTCCTCATCATCCAGATCACTGAAGCCATCTTCATCATCAGAATCCTCCCAGTCAGCACCAGATCCCTCACCACTTTGGCCTTTCTTGCCGCCTTTGGGATTTTTTTTAATATTACTAAAAGAAGATGCAACAAGCTTAGCACTTCATCTGGAAAAATACTGTTTGCATTGAGTTGACATCAATCTACTGGCAAACACTATGTTAGGGAAGTTCAACATCATTGCATACTACTGCAAATGTAGGCTGCGACCTAAAATATACATATTATACACTGAGGTATGTTTTCAACATTAGTACAGGGAGCTGTCTTATAAAAGTCAACCATTTTGAGACGTTCTGGAGAGAATGCTATTCTGAAATGAGCAGAAATGTCAGCTTCAGTATTTTATCTCCTCTGTGCCTTTGCTCCTTTTCAGAAAGTCTTTTCTGTAAAACACACAAACTGCTCTATTAAACACCAGTCAAGATCACAAAAATGTTTCAGGTTTCACATGGAGTTTAGACTTTAATTCTCCTGTTGCCTCAAGAGAAAAAGTCTCTGTGTAAATTCAAATGCTGCACTATAGATACTTTGATTAAAATAGAAGCTACTTAATCATTTACAATTGGACTGGATGAACTTAAAGGTCCTTTCCCACCTAAATGATTCTATGATTAATGAAAGCGCTGACTTCAGGAGAACTGAGCTCTGTGACTCTGGATCTCACAAAGCTTATTAACTGTGTTAGGTCCAGTTACAACCAGTCCTTACAACAGCAGTGCCATTATGCCTCATTCTGCTTCCTTTTGTACTTGGTAATTCTCAAATAGAATTCAAAGACAATGAAAAACAAGATTTTACACTGCTTACTGCGTCACTCCATTTTAAAAAATAAACAATTAATTAATTAATACAATACAATACTACAGGTCTCATGTAAGGACTATAAACATCCCAAGGTCACCATGATCAATTATGGGACATGCAGAAAACCAGCATTGCTCAGTGTAAAACTAATACTGCCTTTTTTGCAAGGTGATATTCTGAGCCTTTCTGAAAAAGGTCTGTCTAGTTTCACAGAGATGTGTAGATATCTGTCGATATTAAGATAAGAGAAGTAAGAACCAATCTGAAGTCTTACCCAGCAAAATCAAGGTCTTCCTGGCCAACAATGGCATTATCAGCAGCTTCAAATGTATCTAGGGAGAAAGAAAAATGTTATTACTACAAAACAAGCAAAGAAATATGAAGTCATTGCATCCAGCAAGTACATGACCTGTTGGAGCAAGTCCGGAGGAGGGCCACAAACATGACCAGAGAGCTGGGGCACCTTTCCTAGCACTGAAGTTGTTCAGCCTGGAGAAGAGAAGGCTTCAGGGTGACCTTACTGTGGCCTTCCAGTACCCAAAGGACGCTACAAGAGAGCTGGAGAGGGACTTGTTCCAAGGGCATGTAGTGACAGGACAAGGGGGAATGGCTTCAAACTGAGAGTTTAGATTAGGTACTAGGAAAAAATTCTTTACTGTGAGGGTAGTAAGGCACCTAGAACAGGTTGCCCAGAGAAGCTGTGGATGCCCCATCCCTGGAAGTGTTCAAGGTCAGGTTGGATGGAGCTCTGAGCAACCTGGTCTAGTGGAAGGTGTCCCTGCCCATAGCAGGAAGGATGGAATGCGACGGTCTTTAAGGTCCCTTCCAACCCAAGCCATTCTATGATTCTAGCCTTGCAAAATATCTAATTTTTAGATATAGGGTCATTATTTTAAGCTTCTGAATTTATGAAGCAAATTCTCATTAGAGATACTAACAATAAAAGACAAATGCAATTAGTAACAGATTCTTGTCATAATTAAGACCATATAAATTGAGTCACTAAGTAAGAACCCTGATACAAGATATCAGAATTCTCTCAAAATACTGTACAAAACAGCTACAGAGAGCTAACTGGATTTTTTTTTTTAAATACATAGAAGTAAAATTTGAGATAATAAAATACTGGACATTTTCTGGTACACTAGCAAATTTAAATTCTGGAACAAATCATACACTAATTCCAAAGCAAAGTACGTGCTACAGGAAGAGCTAAGGCTACTGCAGAAGTTTGCCAGTGACCTTACTGAACTCATAACCTCATGAAAGGTGTTAGAAACAATGAGAGAAACTGTAAGCAAGATTGAAAAAGGCCAAGCAGTAAAGAAAAAACAGAGGCAAATGTTACATGCTGTTAGAAAAGGTTACTCAGACTACATTAGGAAAAGAACAGAAGGGCATGAACTGGCACTCGCAAGTTTAAGTTCAAAATCAGACAATTTCCAGCCACTCAAACAAGCTGACTACTGCAGCGGTGGGAGCAAGACCTCTTTTACAAACAGCCACTCAGCTGGCTCACACAGCAGACGGCAGAACTGCTGTCTGCAGTAGCATAAAGGGCAACTGGAAAGCCCGTTTTCTACCACTCCCATATTCCTCTATCTGGTTCTTTTACACAATATGAACTGTAAAAAACAACAAATTAATAATTTGAAAAAGCAGGGAATACAGAGATAGTTACTGCAAGGAAGAACACAGCCTTACCCAATGCTCTTTCAAATTCATCATCATCCACATCTTCCACACTTTCTTCATCGTCCAGACGCTTTTGTTTCTCTCTCTTCTTATCGAACTTCGAATAAAATCTGAAATGATATATTGCTCTCAGATACAAAATTACAGGTGAGGATCTTTATGACTTTTTAAATAAAAAACCTGCAAATTGTTTCCAATGTATGTTGCCACTTGAAAACTGTAAGTGATGGTTTCAAACACATCTAAAATCACGAGATTTGTATTTCCTTTGTTTTTCAAAGAATCAGTCACTACTGTAATATTTAAAACAATGAAATTTCCCTGGCCAAAGGTGGCAGAAGGTATTTTTAACATAATGAATTTAGAGAAGAGCACAAGAAAGATGGAAAAATCTGCCTTAGACTGAGAAGGAAGAAAGGATCAAGTTCAGCTTGAATATAATTGGGAAAAAAATAAAGAAGACATTCACCCATCGAGTTTTATTAAATTTTCTCACATAGCCCTCTTCTTTTGGGTCTTAATTTTATCTTCTGTCAGACAATTTCACCTTCATTTCATGTTAAAGAACCACCAAACACAGAAGGCAATTTTGACCATATAAAAAGGAGTATTTTGTACAGAAGACATTAAATATTTAATCTCAGTTTCAGCCACCTTCAATGTAACAATATTGTTAACTTTTCAGACAGGGGCATGTTTTTAAGATGCTTTTCTTTAATCTCAAAACTAACACCACTTTTATTTATTTATTAGTGTTATAGTCCTCAATATTATAGTATCAATTAATTTAAAATAAATGAAGTTAATTCAAATATTAATTTCCTATGGAGACACTATCAGGTAACCAGTATTTTGATCTAATAAAAACAAATCTTTGCTAAATTCGTATCACTACAATTTTAGTACTACAACTGCATTTTTATATCATAATCTGAAAGGAAATTCAAAGAAACAGAAAGAACTATGAATGATAAAAACCTCAATACTCTGAAAAATCGCTCCTCTGACTTTTTTTTGCTTTGTTCCATTCTAATAAGCTTTGATGCTAATAACATAAAGAAGCTGAATTCCAGCTTTCATTATATACATTCTAATGCATAAGAATTACAACCGACAAGACAGTCACCATTACCCATTACTTAAGGCTTCTTTATTATAATGTCAGCTTACTTAATTTTGGACTACAAGCCCCAATTGCCTTTGTTCATAGGTGATACACTTTCCTAAGCGCTTTTGACAAATGTTAAAATTATGTCCAAGAAAAGCACTATCATCTTACGTCACTCGAATTAATCAAAATTTGCAAATACTTGAAATATCAGAGAATACTTACAAAATGCAGTGGGTTTTAATGGCATTGCATTAAAAAAAGAGCACTTAAAATGAGCGTTCACAAGTATTCCATTACCTGTGAAAGAACACTTCATCCACTGGGATTTTGCTTTCATCTTTGGTCCGGAATTCCTTACTGTTGACTGCGAAAACAAAAAAAGAACTGATTTTACCTCAAGCTGAAATGATGGTTATTGTTTTCAGGTTAAGCAGCACACACGGACAGAAGCAGACACACAGTGTCATCCATTCAATAATCGGGAGCTTATCTGAAAACCTCTTCGAACTAACACAGTGCATATACTGTGTGAAGTATGGAAAAGACCCTATGGAAAAACTCAAGTGGCACAGCCCTAACCAGGTTCTCAGTTATGCATCACCAAGGCAGGGAGTTGCAATCACCTACAGCAGGAATACATTTAAAACAGTAATGGGAAAAAAGTAAGGGAGTAAAATGAACTTGCTGTCATGCATTAAAACACTGTAATTACTTCTGCCCAGCATTCCCTGGCAGTAGAAATGCTTGTCAGGAGCTGCAGGGCAGGACCATGTGCCAGCTGAGCACATTGAGGAAGGGATCAAGCCTCAACCAGCCTCCATTTCTGAGGAACTGAGGCAAAATATGACACTGTAACAGCAGATCAACTAGCATAATGACCAGGTTCCCTGTGGAGAAGCTTTTTACCCTCTCACATTCCCCTTCCCTCCTCCTCAGAAGTAAATCAAAAGAAGAAAGGCTCCAGATTATCTCAATGGGCACAGATTATAATAATTTCTAAGTGACAATGGGTCCAAGTTTCTGAAACCAGATCAGCTAACTCACAGAAGTCTTCAGATGCACACTAGAAGGTACCAGAGGATTTGCAATCTCAGCTCCCTATGCCTCAGCAGAGATCAGCTACATGCAACAACTGCAGACTTTTGCAGCCATATTGATATATCCATATTTTCGTATCATGTTTGATTTGTAAAACACTTAAATGCCCCAAATTCTGTCCTAAATCTTCAGTCTGCTCCTTCAACTCAGAATAAACTAAATAATGTGACAAAGTGTATAGGCTAAAATTTCTGTTTTAAGCTTTACCAACCATAAAACCAGTCATAAAAGTACATCAGTACTTACTAATCTGCACAACTAAAATTTTTTTGCAATACAACAGACCCAAAGCTGGAAGAAAAGGACATCCTTGGTAATGCTACAAAGACTCTACCACAGAAGATGGTACCTCTTCTGTCCTCGAGCAGCATGTTTTACTGATAGTTTGCTCTGTTTTTTTAACTGCTGGTTGTTACACCAAATCCTACTCTTGATTGTTGGAAACAGTAGGAGTGGACAAAAGGCAGCTTATTTCTGGAGGCAGGAATACTCTTAGCAAAATAACAGTGCCAAAGATAACTTACACTCATCCTAACAACAGCTGCAGCTGTGGCACTGTATGGAGTAATCCATATAATTTAATGAAAGAATTTAATGTGATTTAAATAATTATATAGATCCATTTTTCTGGTATTCTAAGCCATTTTTCAATCATAATAAACAGAATAAAAGTGGCTATAAAATAACTAACATTCTCTACATCATTTTTTCTTCAAATGATTCAATGGATCCAAACTTCCATCTGTGAAGATTCCATACATCCTTACAAGAAGAGGTCTGATCCTGAACATCAGGCACAACCACTGCACTCCTGATGGATTGCACTTTCTTTTATTGCTAAGACAAACAGCATAGACAGTGCAGATGACACATCTACATCAACCAACCAAGGATTTTTTAGTCATCATAATCTCAACTGACTTATGGGGCTGACTTACCTGCAAGATTCTGCATATCCTTCATAAACTGCTTCTTCTTCGGCTGCATTACCACACTGCTGGTGTTTTCTGTATCAGAATATAAATCAGAGAGGAATTTTTATGACTACTGATACAGAACTGTTAGGAGCAGCTGACAGACCAGTGGGTTGTGCTGCCATCCATAATGACCTCAAGAGGCTGGAGAACAGGGCTGACAGAAACCTCCTGCAATTCAACAACAGGAAGTGCAAAGTCCTGCACTAAAGGAGGAACAACCCCAGGCAGCAGTATACACTGGGGGCTGCCCAGCTGGAAAGCAGCTTGGATAAAATCACCCTGGGAGTCCTGGTGGACACCCAGGTGACTGTGAGCCAGCACTGCGCCCCAGCAGCAAAGAAGGCTGATGGTATTCCTGGCACTTGTTAGACCACACTTGGAGCCCCGTGCCCAGGTCTGGGCTCCCCACTAAAAGGCAGACATGGGCATACTGGAGAGAATCAAGTGATGGGTCACTGAGTTGATGAAGGAGACTCCATCTGGACATCTGGAAACACTTTTTCACTGTGAGGGCAACTGTGCACTGACACAGGTTGCACAGAGAGGCAGTGGAGTCTCCACTCTTGGAGACGTTCAAAAGTCATCTGGAAAGTCTGCTCTAGGTGTCTCTGCTTGAGCCCATGACTTCAGAGGTCCCTTCCAGCCTCAACCATTCTGTAGTGTTTACATCTCCCTGTGCCTTGCTTATTCCTGCAAAGTCAGCAGTTCTGCACCGAGGATGTGAGGGGCAGCAGGATGTGACTGTCAGCTGGTTCCAGGTTGCAGGCATCTCTCTTGCAGCCCTGAAGACTGATCCCACTCCTCTGTTCCACCACATGCACCCCAAATACTTGACAAGGCCAATCTGAGAGAATGAGAATTCGGACAGCACCTATAACCAGGATTACACAGTACAGAGAAGTGCCTACCTTTGCCTTTACTGAGTTTGGGATTTCTGTACACAAAGCGATCCAAGAATCTCATTAACGTGAAATCCTGCAAAGGGTCACCAGAGTATTGAATGTGATTTCCCTGAAAGAAGGAAAAAGCCAAAAACCATTAAGGTCTTCACTTTAGAAAGACACCATCTAAACACAGAGGACTCAATCAGCTCAAGATCAACATTAAAACATACTTTAAAAAGATAAAGATTTGGGGATGCTACACTACATAACCTTGACCAGGTTCGTCCTTTTGCAATTTCAGTATTTTCTTAACTAAACCACACCTCCTTCACTTTTTTGCAGTGATAAACTGCCTTGCAATGTACCTTGCTAAAAGCAGTTAATAGTCAGCATCATTTCAATACCATATATTCAAATGAAAAATAAATATTTAAAATACATATTTGTGTAGGTTTGAGCAATTTTTGCACTGTGCAACAACAGTATTTTAAAAATAATTTGTTCCTGTAGTAGAGTTCCCCATATTTAAAAAAAAAATTTAAAACATACAAAAAAAACTCCAATAAAGCTTTAAGAATCATGAAATACCTACATTTCTACAAAATTACAACTTTTGTGAGCAGTATTCTTTACATATAACACTGTAATTCTATTAAAAGCTTGGCATTTGAGTGTATGGTAGAGTTCTGCAGAGATGCTAGTTACCCACAAAGTACAAGGAGACTTTATAAAGTATTTTTTCAAATGGTAAAAGACACCGAACATAAAATATCAAACTTCAAAGAAACAAACTACCAAAAGCACTTACTTCTAGAATTGTTTTTGCAAACAGGGCCACAGACGGATGAAAATGTTCAGAGAGCTGAAAAACATGAGTCATTTATTTATTTCTAATTAAAAAATATGTTGTAAGACCACTCTGTGACTCACCAAATAACAGACATATACACAGTTGTGCAAGGTTGATGTGCTCTGCACTTCAACAACTGAAGAACCTCAAGTTCTAATCTTTTATTTGCATTAAATACATTTTCACTTAAAATTCTATTTAAGTCAACACTAAAAAGCCTTAGTGATCAAAGCTAATGTCCAATAGTCAAAAAAAATTATTATTGTCCAAATCTCCACTTAAAAATTCCTATTCCCTCCTCAAGAATACCAGAATTGTATGGAACATATACAAGCTTAAAGCTGCACATGTCAGCTTTAACCCTTCTGTTGTTACTCAGGTAGCTACTTCAAGAATAACCAACTTCTTTTTCCTCTCTTCATACAAGGGCCAGACTAATAAACACAGCAACAGCAATAAAAGGATGTCCTACCTTCTTCAGTTCCCAAAGGCTTGTACTTTCAGCACCACAGTATAAAGGACTTCGGTGCAGAGGATCATAGGAAGCTCCACTCTTCCTGCCTGAGGGATGGAGGGGAGCAAAACAACTTAAATTTTCTCAGGCAACTTTACAAGAGGATTATTCTCATTTCCCCATGACAGTAATGCTGCTCATCACTCCCAGCTGGACAGGCCAGGGATTCATCTGGCAGCAGGAAAAGGCTGTATTCAGCTGCCCTTCACCCTTCAGTGTATGATCAGGTGCACAGGCTGAGTTCCAGCTTCCAAGGAAGGTCCTGAAAAGCCTTGGCCTGTTCCAGAAGGCCTTCAGGGAGGAGTGACACTGGGCACAAGTTTAAAGCTGGACAAACAGTTCCAGCAGGCTTCACAAGTAAGAAAGCAGCTACACATCCTAACCTTGGCTACACTGCTCAGAAGGTGTTTGAACATGGAAGCGAAGAATTCCAAGCCTAAGGCACAAATAACGTGTTTACTACAAACTGAATGAAGTGAAATACACTAGTCATAGAGTCTTTTCATCACTGCTGAGGTTACAGATAAATTGCTCTGACTGCTTGCTGTCAACCAAACTTCAATTTAAAAACTAAAATGATGTTTTAATCACTTAATCTTACAACAACTCTTGATCAACATGTCACTGTTGAGGACTCTTAGGTGTTAAATTGTATATGTTCTTGTTGATTTACCTCCCATATTCAGATGATGCACCCATGAGGCTGTTGAATTTGAATTGTTTGTTTTAGCAGAACTTTCCATGGTAGTGCTCTTTTCATCTTCTACTTCTTTGTCTGCATCCACAAATTTTTCCTCATCCTCTTCAGCCTCTTCTTGATCCTTAAAGCACTCTTCATCATCTGACTCCTAAAAAACAAAAAACATTAGCAAACAGCTTTTCCTTTCCAGATTTACTCTGATTTTTCAGAAAAATGCACATAAAGTTCTTGAGGTACTTATAAAAATTTAAATGAATGATGGCCGATGTTTAAGAAATACAGATTTCTGTCCTTGATACGGCACTTAAAATTTAACTTTACTGCTTAGAACACACAAATATAATAGTCCCTCCCCACCTCAAGAAACAAATGGTTAGCATTTATTAGCATATTATTAGCATATTATTAGCAAATGGTTAATAATAAATAGGTTAGGGAAAGGTGCTTATGAAAACAGCTCTTATTGAAAAAGCAATGAGATAAAGAAATCATCTTATACCACATGATCCTGTAACTGGACCCGTAACTCTGGTTTTACTTTCAGAAGCTCAGACAGAAGGTACAGGGTTCCACAAATGAAGGGTGGCATTTGTCCACAAGTGACTTGAAGCAGCCTCTTCACAAAGGCCTTCACACGCCGTAACACTATGTCTGCCTTCAGGGACTTATAGACAAGATTTAGAAACATGGATGGCTTTGAGCACGCTGCTAAAGCAGGATCTAGAAGCTTCCTGCAGGACACACAGGAGAAAATATTGCTGATTGTCATAATGCACACAGGAGAATAACTGCTATTAACAACAATTATCTACATTTTTCAGATTGCCATCTAAAAGACTAGAGACAGTTTGCTCCCCAGTACTCAAAACCATTAAGATCAATCCTGAACTGTCAAGAGCTGTGTAGTATTTTTGGATATATATGAGACACTGAAGATTAAAAAGAAAAAAAAATAAGGCTGCCTCAGTAAACAAAATACTCTAAGAAAATAAAAAGGAACTGAGTTCAACTGAGAACAGCTTCACAATTTGAGATATTCAATGTTAAGAAACTAATCTGATTTGTTCATGTGTTTAAAAAATAAAAAGAAAACGGTTAAAAATCAGCATACTTCACAATCAGATCAGACATTTGTACTGGCGAGTTCGTTTTCTACTCCAATTTCTTTCCAGGCTGTCAGGCACAGTAAGGCCCTTAAATACATTGCACATTCTCAGGGAACCTGAATTCTCTTTTTAAAAAATCAGTAACTTCCCCTTGGTCATCTAAACAGAAGCCTGTAAGGATCTTATAAAGAGTCAAACCAATCAGCTGGGGACAAAAAAAAAAGCATTATTTTTATAACACAAGGCTTTCCACCTACACAAATTAAATCATCTGAAGAATTTGTTAACACAATATTCCCCCTTCTCAAAATAAGGAAAAAAGGGAACAAGATTTTAGGCTATTTACAGGCCTAATTATTTTACAGGCTAGTACCTGAAAAAGTGATTTCAGAAGAAACAGTTATCCATTAGTTTCAAATGACATCTGGAAGTAAAGCAAGCCACCAGAAGAGTGGCAAAGGATGAAATGCACGTGTTCTCAGGACCTAGCACTATCTTTTGTTTTTATGCCCATGCTAAGTCAAAGAAATCACATGCATTTTCTTCCAGCTCATACAAAACATCAGAAATTTTAGCCAATGAAACACAAAACTAGCAAGATCTTAAAAGCAAAATAAGTGTCTCTACAACTTTAAATGAACGGTGACTACCTCTTAAAATGAAATTTACATAAAAATGCAAACCTGCCACTTACTTGTACAGCGCTGCATAGTACCTGTCGGACACAGTCTGCTGAGAGTCCATCACTTGAAACAGCAGCATCAGGGCCTGGACACTGGTACTGAAGTTCACAAGATGCAGAACTTTGAACAAGGTGTTCATTTGCTCTTTCACTTTCTCATCACCAGTCTCACTGTAAGGGTAAGCTCTGTTTACCCCACAAAGAAGAGCACTGAGCATTTTGGATTCAACATCTTTTTTCTTAATACAGTTCCGGAAAAAGCAGAAGTACAAGGTTATCAGCTTGTTAGCCAATGCACTTTCTTCATGACTGAGGACTATCTGATTTAGGAAGCAGATGGCATAATATTGAGTTTTCACATTGATGTTTGAGCGGTACAAAAGCCTCTCCACCTCACTGCACACTACTCCCTTCATATTTGGATGCTTGTGAAGTAACGTCTCTAAAAGATAAGAGGCTTTGGTGGCGATCTTGTTCTGAGGGTCACCCAGTTTATTCACCAGCAGAACCAGCAGAGCTTTCTCCTGCTCAGGCTTGTTACAGAGAAGCTCGTGGGAAACTGCCAGTGCTCGGGATTTCGTGGCTGTCAGACAATCATGGCTCAGTGTTTCCAATGCCTGCACAAACTCTGCTATCTGCAGCTTCAGGTGATGCTCAAAGTACCAAAGGATCAAGCGCCTGTCTCTTGAATCCTTGTTGCCACTCGACATCTGCACTATGTTGTTAAGCGGTCGCTGCGAGAAAGACCACAGTTTTCGATTGTCTGGTAAGATATCTGTAATGAGAAGCTCCTTGAAAGTATCTAAAGCCATAAGGCTCTGCTGCCTGCTGCCCTTTTTCTTTATGAGGTTTATCAAGTTCTCAACAAATTGGAGACTGTGGACAGCACTGTCCTGGATGAGAAGGGTCATCGCTGCCATCCTGTCAGCCAAGGTACCCGAGGACACAACAGTTTTAATCCACGCCGAAGAGGCCCCCTTCTGATAGTCTGTCTTATTCTTAAACAGGTCTATCTCATGTTCATACAGCTTTTGGGCCAGGGCCTTATACTTGGACAAAAGTGTCTGATTCTGTGGCTCTGGAGAGAATTCATTGGTGTATTCTAGATCATACCACTTGCCCCCTGGTTTGATTAGTATGGCTTGCCTAGCATGAAATTCAAAATCTTCTTCCGGCCTTTCTTTCTTTGCTGAAGGCTGCTGGCCCTGATCACTGCCAGTCTGCTTCTTTTTGCTGTCTTTCACACTGCTTGCCTTTTCCTTTCCTTTTTTCTCTTTCTTCCCCTCTAGTGAAGGAGGATTTGTGTCCTTCCTGCTTTTCTCTTTCTTTGGAGGCTTCTTCTCCTTGCTGCCACCATCGTCCTCATCCCCCTCCACCACCAGGCAACTCTTTGCATACTTGCTGAGCCCCAGGGAGCTGACGAACGCCTCCAGCTCCCCTTCCTTCAGGTCGTCGATCGTGTCCTTCTTGCCGCCGTCCACCATCTCGCCCTCCTCGTCCACGGCACACAGCATGAGGTAATCTTGCTGCGGAGGCAGGGCACAGCTGTCACGGGCAGATCTAGTGCAAGATCTGCCAAGACTCCCAAGGGTTCCCCACAGAATCCCAGAATGGTTTGGGTTGGAAGGGACCTTAAAGACCATCTAGTTCCAACACTCCTGCCATGGGCAGGGACACCTAGACCAGGTTCCTCAGAGTCTCATTCAGCCTGACACCTCCAGGGATGGGGCATTCTACAAGTTCTCCTGTCTCAGTGCCTCACCACCCCCTGAGCAAAGAGCTCGTTCCCAACATCTGCGTGGGACCCCGCGCACCTCGCGTCCCGCAAGGGCCCGTCCCGGGACGGGGGGTCCCGGCCGCCACGTGCTCCCGCTCCCTCCTGCCCGCTCCCTTACCTTGGTGCCGCCGAGGCGCAGCACCTCGTCCAGGGTGAACCCTCCCGCATCTCCGCCTTCTCCTTCTTCATCACCGTCGTCGTCACCCTCCTCCTCGCCGCTGTCGCCGGCCGCCTTCCTCCGGTCCCCCACGCCGAAGTCCCAGAGCGCCGCCGCCATCGCCGCCCGCCGGAAGGGCTCCCGCGCACACGCGTGACGCGCGTCCGGCCCGGGCCGCGGCCTCACGCAGGCGGCCGGGGCCGGGCGGAGAGGAGGAGGAGGAGGAGGATTAAAACCGAGGAGGAGGAGGAGCGAGAGAAGCGGGAGCCGCGGCAGGAGCCGCCGCCATGGTGCTGGTGCTCGCGCGCCGCGCGCTGCTGGCAGGCCGCCGGCGGCTCCCGTGTCCCGCCGCCGCTGCGCACGGTGACCGCCGCCGCTCCCCCCTTTGCCTCCCGCTCCTCACCGGGCCGCCCTACTGAGCCCGTCTCTCTCCTCCTCTCCCCACAGCTCCGGCGGCGGCGGCGCGGCTCTGCTCGGGGGCGGGGGGCGAGGCGGAGGCGGCCGGCGGGGACGGGACGATGCTCCGGCATCTGGCGCGCAAGCTGCGGGCCAGCGGGCCGGTCACGGTGGCCGAGTACATGCGGGAGGCGCTCACCAACCCCGGCCAGGTGCGCCGGGGCCGGGCCGGGGCGGGGGGGCTGTGCCTCGGCCCCCGCTCACCGGGCCCTCGGCCCCTGTGCCCGCTTCCCCCTCGCAGGGTTACTACACGCGCCGCGGCGGCGTCGGCGAGAGCGGGGACTTCATCACCTCGCCTGAAATAAGTCAGGTGTTCGGAGAGGTAAGGCAGTTCCTTGCGTCTTGAGTAATTTGTTTTACTTTAACCACGGGGGGCTGGCTGGGATCCCGGTGGACAACAAGCCGTCTATGAGCTAGCAGTGTGTCCTTGTGGCCAAGAAGGCCAATGGAATCCTGGGGTGCATTAGGAAGAGCATTGCCAGCAGGTCAGGGAGGTGATCCTGCCCCTCTACTCAGCCCTGGTGAGGCACATCTGGAGTGCTGTGTCCAGTTCTGGGCTCCTCAGGACAAGACAGACATGGAGCTCCTGGAGTGGCTCCAGGGGAGGGTAACAAAGATGATTAAGGCACTGGGGCATCTCTCTTGTGAGGAAAGGCTGAGGGAGCTGAGCCTGTTCAGCCTCCAGAAGAGGCACTGAGAGGGGACTTCATCAATGTCTGTGAGTATCTGAAGGGAGGTGCCGGAAGGATATTTCCAGGCTCTGCTCAGTGGTGCTGAGCAATAGGACAGGAGGCAATGGGCAGAAACTGATGCACAGGAAGTTCCACCTGAACATGAGGAAGAACTTTACTGTGCACTGGCACTCAGAATGCCCAGAGAGGTTGTGGAGTTTCCCTCACTGGAGATATTCAGGAACTATCTGGACACAATCCTGTGCCATGTGCTCTAGGAAGACCCTGCTTGAGCAGGGAGCTTGGTCCAGATGGCCCAGTGTGGTCCCTTCCAATTTCCATCCCAACTGATTTCCAAGCCGATGTTCAGATACCTTACCAATGTCAAAATACTGGAGTAGCAATGATAAGGTGCAAGTTATTTCCCAAGAGAAAAACTGGTTTTGAGGGAGGAAGGGTTGTTTTGTTTTTCTGAAAGTCCTTTCATGTGTATAGTCTGAAACACCATCTGTGCTTAGTAACATTTTGCTTCAATACAGAAATTGCTTATAAATAAAAGAGTTATGGTGATTTTCCAGTGTGAAAACTCCCCTCAAAAATAATCTCCAGAGTTTGGTCTGGCTCATTCTGGTTTGTGTATCATTTCCAGTAGTGAAGAGTGGCTAAATCCTGTTCTCAATGACACATTGGTAAATGCTTCAGGATTTAACCACTTTAGTCAGGATTTTGTAGGATTTAGCATTGTCAGGAAGAACAGTTGTCCAATGGCACCTGGGCAGTGACCTGCATTTGAGCCTTAAGTGAAAGTTCTTGCTCCAGCCAGATCAGACTCGCCACATTTACTGATGGAGAGTTGCTTCTGCTGGGCTGACAGCAATCAGCGACCAATTTTAATACTTAAAGACAAGTATGTGAAGTTACGTGTCATAATTCTTCTTAACTTTAAAATATGGGGACCGAATGTTGCCATGTTATCTTAGTTGTTATCAGACAGAAAGGCAGGTATGATTTTCCACAGGTGCTGAAGCTGTTACTGTAAGCCTCTGTGTTGTTTCTCACTGACAGTTAATAGGAATATGGTACGTTAGTGAATGGATGGCCATGGGCAAACCGAACACCTTCCAGCTGGTGGAGCTGGGCCCAGGGAGGGGCACCCTTACTGACGATATATTGCGGGTAGGTGAAAACTATTCTTATTCTTTTGTTTCTGGCTTTATTCTATAGCTGCAGTGAAATCTAGAGGGAAGATGTTTCACTGTCAGGGTTTAACCTTCCCTAGTAACCAGATCACTTCAGTCAGGTTGGCAGCTCAGACTCTGATTAGAATAGATGCGTTTCTGGGACTAAGCCTCTCAGGTGGAAGCAGAACAGGGGCTAGTGTGCGCACACTGCAGGGACACGCCTGTGACCTTCCAAACACCACTGGATAGAAGGGGAGGGCAGGAATATTCCATTATAAATTATTTCTGTGTAGGAATGCGTTATCCAAACTGAAAACCATCGAGGAAGTTGCTGCTATGTGTAACTGGGATGGAGACCTCAGTGCCAGGAGGACAATAACACAGGAATGAAGCTGTAATTCCTTTGGGGATTTCAGGGGCTTATTTCTTTTGAGTTAACCTTTTGTGTTCAGTCATACTTGCATGGCTGTCTTAATTAAAATGCTGCTGATTCATAAACAGATTGCTAATGGGATTTAGCACCACATAAGAACTTTTTTTCTATTTACATGTGTTAATAAAAATAGTGAAATGTGGGATATCAAATACTTGTTTAAGGTGGCAGGGAAAACTGAACCATTTCTCTCCTAATCCTAGACCTTCTGCAGGTCTTAGAAGAGCTGCTACTCCTCTTCCAAATTAGCATTTCATGTGGTTGTCCCTACAGCCTTGTAATGTGTAGTAAACTTTATTTGAAGCATAGCAGCTTTTATTAAGATTGATGAAGAAATTCCCACTTCCTACTGAAGAAGCAAAACGTAGTCTTTCACTGAGGTTGTTTTATTAGTGAAAGCCACCTAAATCTTTTCTCTTGACTGCAAATAGCAAGCGGAAAGGTTAATACTTAAACCTTTAATGTAGACATCACAAGACTGTGCGTAACAGAATTCGTCTGCCTTTATAGGTCTTCAAGCAGCTCGCCTCTGTTCTTAGTAAATGTGATGTCTCTGTTCATCTGGTAGAAGTGAGCCCCAAACTCAGCGAGATCCAAGCAGTGATGCTGACCGGAGGGAAGGTGCAGCCAAACCCTGAGGATGAGTCTGCTTACATGAAAGGCATTAGCAAGACTGGAATTCCCATTTTTTGGTACAGAGACATTCAAGATGTGCCACCAGGTAAGGAGCTTGAACGCCTCGCTAAAGGGATGGTGCCCTTCTTTCACTGACAGCTTTTGATAGCAGAGGGCATCTCTGCTAGCCTTCACACTGGACAGAAAAGTAGTTTTATATGTATTTATTCTTACTTGTATGAGTCTGAGGCAGGATCTTGGTTCATTTTCATCACTGCTACCTATTCTGCTTACCTTCATTTGGGGATAGCTACCCAGTTTCCTGTATTCTGACTTTTTCTTTTCATGGGGGGGAAAAAAACCTTCACTGGCTTTGCCTGAATCTCCTTTCACAAGACAGTGATGTAAAATTCATGGACTGGAAGCTAGAGCTAACTGTAGAAATGGTGTCTCTGATGTATGCAATGTGGAAGTAATTATAATTTTTTCACAACCACATTAACTTGTTTAATTCATTAAAAATCATAAAAATATTTTAAACTCAAAGCTGCTCTGGAAGCATTAATAACTTAATGCATTATTTTTTTACCTTCCCACAGGTTACAGCTTTTACCTAGCACATGAGTTCTTTGATGCCCTGCCAATACATAAGTTTCAGGTATAGCAAGATTATTATTCTAATTATGGCCATCTGCTTAAACACCTTTTCTCTTTGAGGAAGAACAGAATTAAGGTGCGAAACTAGATACATGCTCTGTCTCTGATGGTGAAATAATTCTAACAAAATTTGGACAAATAAGGCTTAATTCAGCTGATAACTGTAAAATTAGTAATTGTTCTTGAATGGGAAAACTTGAAGAAAGCTAAGGATTTCTTTCTGCTGAGATAACTCTCAAAGTTTTGGGGTTTTTTCATTTCTTATGCTACGTTAATGCAGCTTTTAATTTCCATATGATTTTCTGTAATACTACTAACAAGAGACTGAAGGGCTTTCATTCGAATAGTAATGAGAGTAGTAAAATAGAGGCTAGTTATAATTCAGAAGAAGCTAATAGTTTATGAAAATCACTGGTAGAATGAAATCTTTTATTTTGATAAGTTAAATGCTGCACTATCAATAGAAGAGGCAGCATCTTTCTTCAGAGCATCATTCCTTTTAAGTATAATTAAACCTATATTTGTTGGCTCTGCAGATGAGACTCCACAAGCTTTTTCTAAGGCAGTTACTGGAATTAAATAGGAATGAGTAATAGTTGTTAATAATGTACTGTGTTCCTAAAACATTTGTGAAAAGGCTTGACATACTAGCTTAATCAAATGAACAAGATACTGTGGTACCTGTTGGGAGTGTAAAAAGAGTACTTTGGGCTCGTTAAACAGCGAACAGAGAAAGGCTGGCGTGAGGTGTTGGTTGATATTGATCCAGAAGTTCCTGACCAGCTGCGGTTTGTCCTGTCACCATCCAGAACCCCTGCGACACAAAACTTTATTCAGGTGAGCTTATGCCTACCAGAGCTTGCCCTTACACCTTTCCTGACTCTTTCAAGTACATTTAGTGCTTCTCAGTTACTCTGACGGCAAGAGGAGGACTCTCAGTCTATAAATTAATACAGCTTAAAATTTCCACAAGCATTTAACTTTGTATGCTGTGAAACTACAGCATGGAAATTACCATGTGTATCAAACTTCGCCAAATAGGTGCTTGAACACACAAAATATCTGAGAGAGCAAAGCGAGGCAGCAAGTGACAGGCAGAGTTCTGCACTGTGTATTGTGGCAGCACCATCTCGAGAGTGGCCCTGCCCCAGCCAGGCTGTCAGCCTGCTGCAGGGTACTCAGGGTAGCTGCCTGCTTCTGTGCCAAGCTGACCTTTAATGGAACATGGCTGTGATTGATTTCTTCCTGAAGTTCGCTGGATACTCAAAGCTACAAAATTAAGTACTGGAGATTACACCCAGCTACAAAGTCTCACACAGGAAGGCCTCTCTAAAGGGTGTGCACAGTTGAAGGACTATTTTCATTCTTTAAGTATCACAGTAAGGAAGTTTCACCTGATACAGATATTCTGGGTAGAAAAATTTTCATTTGACTACAGGTTATTGAAGACATGACTGAAATCCAGCACTCAGAAAATACTAATTGAGAATGAGTGATAGCAAAAACTAGCTCAAGCTAGTATAGGTAGCCTAGAATGCACCTTCTGTGCCTGTGTGTCCCAGCTAAGCAACAGCCCCAAGACACCAAGTGTAAGGGATACTTGCCCTGTGCTTGTCTGCTAATCCAGGTGTTCTGGTCTTTGAACTCTGCACTAGCCAGAAGAAACAAGAGACCACGTGGAAGTGTGTCCTGAGGCTGGTGTCATTGTGCAGAGGCTTGCCTCTCGGATAGAGAAGGATGGTGGGGCTGCTCTGGTTGCAGATTACGGCCACGACGGAACCAAAACTGACACTTTCCGGGTAAGGCATTTGCCCTGTAGCAATAAGCCAAAAGACTCTGTTATCTTTGATCATTAGGTTCTTGTAAGGTACAGTTCGTAGGTGGGCATAATAGCAAAAACTGCATCAAACTGAGTAATTCCTACGTAATCAGTACCCAGAAGGGTTTCTGTCAGATGGAAAAGGTAATCTGAGCTTTTGCTATTTTTGCTGGCCCTGGCTATGATGGCTGGACTACAGCTGAGTGTAGTCTTCCAATTTCATTTTCAGGGTTTCCGGAATCACAAACTTCACAATGTGCTGAGTGCCCCAGGCACAGCAGACCTGACAGCCGATGTTGATTTCAGCTACCTTCGAAAGATGGCGCAGGGAAGAACAGCTACGTTAGGCCCCATAAAACAGCGGGAGTTTTTAAAGAACATGGGCATTGACCTCCGACTGCAGGTACGAGAGCGTTCACAGGTACAGGAACTCTCCCGACACACAGGCAATGCACTTAAGCAGCACGAGAGATTTTGTAAAAATCTTCGATTTTAAAACAAAGTTGTTCAAAATAACGTGTAGATGTGGGGTCAGAAAGTTGCTTCTGCTAGATATAAGTTACTCCAGATCCCTGAGAGTAAACTGATCATACTATATTTAGGAGCATTTAATGCAAAACTTGCATCAGTGTGTGGGCTGTGGACTACCACCAGTGATCTCACCAGTTCTACCAACCATCACGGCACTGTTAGATTAAGTGCAAAGGATGCACGAAGGGATTGCAGGTATGCAGGAGTTTACAGGAATGCAGGAAGGGCTATAACCTGCATTCTTTTTTTTTTTCCCAGATGCTCTTGCAGAATTCAGGTGACACAGCAACTCGTGAGCAGTTACTTCACAGCTATGATATGCTGATGAATCCCGAGAAGATGGGGGACTGTTTTAATTTTTTTGCCCTGCTGCCTCACCACAGACTTGTACATCCTGAAAAGAAAGATAAGCCAGAATCAAAGTCTCCCCTACCACCTGTTGCTGGATTTAATGAACTGTTACTAAAGTAATTTCAAACACTATCGCGAAATGTGTGACGGCTGTTTCAGAGTAAGTCTGGTGCAGCACACTAAACCTCTTGACTGACCGACTCAAAGCAGTATGAGTGGAAATAAAACACTGCACATACAGAGACCAGCACACAGTGCAGAGAATGAACAATGGTTTGGGGGTCTTATGATGGAATTGAGTGAAATATTTACTAGTGGAATCAAAACTTGTCAGTAACGAACAGATGCACTAGGGAGTTTTTAAATGTATTCAAGCTTTGGTACTTGAATAAAATCAAGATGCCTTGACGTCTTTGAAGATATTTTTATAAAGAGAATAGTGACAGGATGCACGTAAAAGGAGTTCCTGCCGGCAGAATTTCCACAGCAAGACATACCTAATAACAAATCCACAAACAAATACAGAACCATTTACTCCTAAGAACATTTGATAGGAGAGATAATTCATGTAAATAAAAAGAACGAGTCTGATAGGGAAATAAATTTTATTTTCAAGCTTATCAGAGGATATTTACAAACAATGGGGTGTATAAAAATATAAAAGTACTTGACAGTGTCATTTTGAGGCTATAAATTTTACATGAGCTTTTTTCTAGCATCACCATAGCACTATTGCTTGAACGAACGCAACTTAATTCATCTAGGGGTAAGGGTATTAAACACTGTAACCTACTGCTGTCAAAGTCTGCAGTAAAGGTAGAAAAAAGGGAATAAAAAACTCAGCTATTTTGACTACTCTAGGAATTTTACTCATAATGTAAGTCTGAGTTTCTTGGTTTCTTGACTACTACCTGCTTGGGCTTCTATTGTCTGGCCCCATAAGTCTGCATAGGATCAGGCAATCTCCTTCAAAGGCCAACAGCATTATTTTTATTTTAATATAACTTGAAGAATAAATAGCTCATATAATATTTTGAAGCAGAGCAGACTTCATGGGGAGAGACAAAAGCCAGGCCTTCTACTTCATTATTGTCCCCTCCTTCCTGTATTCCTGTTGTGCTTTTTCAAGTGACTGAGCTGCTTTATTTCCTCCCTTAAAACAACACAAACAACAAACCCACAGGTAAACCTGAAGTAACAGCTCAAGTAAAAACTCTGAAATTTCAAACCAAACTGTATCTACATTATAACAGTTAGGATGGAATATAGCAATGGCTTCACTGAAATTTGGTCACTTGAGCATTGGAAGTTGAAAAACAGCACTGCTTCCCTTGCCAAGAGTGGGCAAATACCCAACTACCAGCGTCAGAGGTGATTGCTCTGGTTCCAGGGATGAGAAGCAGTGCCCCTCTGAACAATCAGTCCTGAAACCCTCCCTTAACAGGGTTAAGAAGCCAGAGCTCAGCCTTTGCCAACACGGACACCTACAAAATGCAGTGGCAGATAGATTAAGGGCAATGGGAAAAGAAAAGGTGAGTTAAAGACCCAAACCTACCTGTGGGCACATCCTTCTGCAACTGCCACTGACCATTGCCAGGTCACTGCTACTGCAAGCAGCTGCCAGCTCTGAACTAACCATGTAACATTTGAAGTATATCTAACAACTTACGAATCTGCTCACCTGTTTCCTTACCTGAATAACAACAGTAGAAAAAAATACTTATCTACACACAAACAAAAAAGAAAACCTTTGTAGGAGAGAGGAGATACCCCAAAGCCTCTCACTGCCTTTGCAGTTCAAGCCTGTATCAGTATTTTAGAAATATTTCCAACTAAGCTCCAGTTAAGCAGCTTGGCACATCAGGGATGCATACAGCCATCCAGCACTCTCCAGCAGCATAACACTGTTACCCCATAAAAAAAGGATTTTGTTTTTTAAAATAAGACCAAAAAACCCTCTTCCATTTGCATTTAGCATTATGGCCTCAAACTTCTTTGAAATAGCATTAACTTGAACTGTCCAAGTGAATCGTTTCCAAAGAACACTGCTGTTTCCCCTCTATTGTGCCACAAGTCCAATTAGTGGTTGGGAATTCTTCAACCGAGGCACGTGCACAGAAAACACTGAGTTATGAGTTGCTTTTGGACTCTTCATTCAGCTCAAACAGTTCTGAGCACAGTAAAGAGGATGGGAGCAGCTGCAGGTTAAGGTGGGAAGGCAAAGTCCTTTCTCCTACAATCCAGCTGCCCTGGCAGAAGCAACAGGTGATGTGGTATCCACTGTTACTTCTAGGTTTTGAGCAGAGTTAACATACAAGCTAGCAGGCTACAAACTACTCCTGATGTAAGTCCAGGGAACCTTAAAAAACTAGAAAAATATTAGAAAAATTTTTAAATCTTATTACTCAAAACGGCAGAAGAAAGCTGCATGTATTTTTCCCTATTTTTCCACATCCTTCTGCTAGAAGCTGGTCTTCCAGAGTGAGAGGATATGCTACATCAAGTCTTGTGTGCTCTCTGTGCATTACTTGTGTAGTTTTAAGGCAATATGCCTTTGGTGTGTATCAATGACGTGCCAGCCTTGCACAGCAGTGCACTGTTGTGGCTTATTGCTTTTTTAACAGACAAAGCCTAGCACAGCTTTGATTGTCATCTCCTTAGATTGTCAGCCAGCATTTCAAGAGGAATGTAAGAAGTTACGGGGTTTTCTTTTTTTTTGTTGGTATCTGTAAAAAGTTCAATTAGGGCCAAGACACACATATTTAACTGTCTAAACAGCAGCAAATTGTTCCTTCATCTATGAAGCTGTATTCAACTAAACCACCATGTTTTGCTTTAGCCAAGGTATTCTGTACTGATTTCTTTACAGTCTCTTCACCATCCACAGTTTAAGAAACAGGAGATGTATCTAAGTAACAGAAAACAGTCCTCTATGGCCTAGTAAATAGGGATTAGAAAACTATTACAAAACTCTTACTGCGTAGGCTATGAAAAAAACAAAAACCCTTAAAAATCACAAACCATTCAGTCTGTACACACTACACCTCAGTAATGGCTTTGTAGCCACCCAGCTCGGTGAAATGTTACCCAACAGGGCTTATCCCACTGTCCAGTAACTACTCAGAGTTAAAGTCAGGGATAGAGAAAAGCTTGTCAGACAACAGTCCATTCCCATGGCAATGCAGGATCCTCGAGGGCTTTACACACCAAGCTACGTGTACAGCATTTGGAAAGAGCAATAGCTGCTCCAAAACTTCAGTTTCTGCCTGGAGTATCCTTCTTTGCTGCAATTTAGCATAATGAACAAATCAAGGGTCTTCTTCCATGTCATCTGGATTGGGAGCCATAATGAAGTGCTGGGGGTACTCAAGGTTGTGTTCATAAGCGTGTTCTTTCCAGCGTGCATCGTCGCTCTCGTGGGTAATGTAACGCTCTCCAATGCGTGTTTCAAATTCTCTGAGGTCAAGCCAAGTCTGATAATCCTAAGGAGTAAAAGAGATTTAAGGAAGCAGTTTTAAGAAACAGCAGCACTACATTCCCACAGATAAATTCTGCAGTTTGTCTCCATTTTAGTGTAAATAGCCACAAGATATAACCAACAAGATCTGTTTAAAAAAAAAGGAAAAAGAAAACTGTTTGAAGATCTGTTTAAAAAAAAAAAAAAGAAAACCAAAACCAAACACCCTCCCACAAATTGCCTCAACACTGTCCACAAAGAACAGTTCAGAATTAAATAGGCTAGTATCTAAGGTTGCCTTTGATGTTGTAAAGCAGCAGATAAACTCCATTCCAAACAAATCTGTTCTAAACCGACAAAGAGTTATGGCACACACCAGGCAGTGCGTCCACTTCAGCACTGAACAATGTTTGTCTCCGTGCTGATTTCACAGGGCTCCATGCACTCATCACTGCCCACAGTCAGGGGGAAGCCAGAAGAGTAAACCCATGTTGTTGTCAGACAGAAGAAAAGGTGGGAGAGACAGTAAGACGAATCTCCCTTGAGGAAAGAAGCCATTCTCAGATGGGTAGAATCCTGGAGCACATCAAATGTAAAGCTAAAACCAGAAATACTCGAGCCTTCATGAATGCTTGTTATCAGAATGTGACAGTTGCGGTTTTCATAAGCCTCTGAAGGATTTCAGCCAAAAAAATTATTCACCCATTATAAACATAGTGAAAAAGGCAGATGGGCTTACCTGTAACCATGGGTGACTAAGGGATTTGTCAACACTGAAACGTTTTCTCATCTTGACTTGAAGCAAATTGTTTATTAAATCAATGGCTGACAAAGAAGAACAAAAATTACATTGTTTAAATACTAATCACCTCTATCATCATTCACATGCTGCAGTAGAAATTAATTTTTTATGTGTGAGTGTATCCTACACTGAACGCCTTTAAATTTAACCAAGCTCCTGAATTTTATATTTAGCTTTGCTTATGTTAAATGCGGCTACAAAACAGGGATGGGGTAAGTTTCCCCTATTTTTGATGGAAACACTAAAAGCTTTACTGTGGTATTCGTTAATCTTTTTCCTACTGATTTTAGTGATTTTAAGACATGCCTAAAAAAGCTTGAGCATGATCCTGTGTTTCACAATGATGTGGGTACTTCGATTATTGTATACTTTGTATACGTCCTTCCACATCTACCTGTGTGTTAATTATGTATTAACCAAATATGGTAACAACATATAACCAAAGCTGGCATGGGAGAGCTTTAGAGACCAGCCTTGTAAACTTCTAGGTTGTTCAGACCTGACATTTAAATCTGTGTACCTGACATTTAAACCAATGTACAAACTAAAATTCCAAATTCAACTTTAAACCATTTCTGTGATTATAGTTCAGACAAAATATGCCAGCATTCAGCAAATACCCACACATGAATTAACTTTCCTTTGGGACTTTTGGGAAGTGTCAGATTACTCATCTCACTCATCATGCATGAAATTCATTTTTCTTGCTGCATTTCCTGACTCCCCTGCCTGGAAAATTATCTCAAGCATTATATTTCACCATTTATCTTCCACAAATATATTTAGCTCATATTTATCCACTTGGGCATAGTCTACTAAATGCAAACTATGAATAATTTTCACACTCCTTCCTAAATGCATCTTGAGGTTTAAGCATTTCAATGTGTTACCTACATACACAAACCTTCTAATAGAGAAAATTAATTTCTTTACCTTCACTAGAAATTTCCTTCCAAGGATTTGGTGGGTACATAAATGCTGCATTTTGAATCTGATCATTGATATCCTCATCTTCATTAAATGGGAATGTACCACTGAGGCTCACATAGACAATAACTCCTACTGACCACATGTCTAGGGAACGGTTGTAGCCTTTGCTCCTGAGCACCTCAGGGGCAAGGTACGCAGGAGTCCCCACCACAGAGCGCCGGAAAGACTTCTCACCAATGATGCGTGCAAAGCCAAAATCACACAGCTTCACCTGCAAAAGCAACACATTTTTAAACCGAGAAATCTCTGACTCCACACCCTTTCTGCCATTACTTAAACACTGTATGTTTACATTGCAAACAGACACAAAACCCCATGTAAGCCAGTCCGTTAAGGTTTTAGGTTGCTGGGTTTGCAGCATGCGGATCAGCCATGCTTCAGATCAAGACCTGAACTGGCCTGGCACAGACTCAGGTCTGAGGCAGTTTGTGTATTACATGGCCACAAGTGTGCAAATAAGGAAAAAAAGTCCTTGATTCCAAACCCAGCTCATTTTCAGAGGTGAATCCTCACTCACACAAGGCACAGAACCAAAGTTAAAAACACACATGAATCACAGCCAAATCACATTCCTCCTAATCATATTCCAGAAGCTGGAGGCTTCAGGTACAAAGAAATCAAAACAAAGAGTTTTAGCTTGAACTCAGACCCAGCCAGCTCTTGACAGAACATCCCAGTAAAAAGCGTAACTGCTGGCACATGCACCGATGCTCAAATCTTCATGATCCTGCAACAGTTCCTTAACTTGAACACAGCAGGCACTTGTGGAGATAAAAGGATCCAGATCAACTCCAACATGTAACCCCAAGCCAATAAGCCCTCCTCAAGGTATAAGAAAGAGCAATGCACTAAAGGCACTTAGTGAGAGAAGGGGGAAAAAAAGAGGCAACTACAATACATGTTCAAGTCATTCTAGAGCAAGTCAGCTGAAAATCCCACAAGAGGTCGCTTTTTAAGCAGCAATGTTGATATTGCTTTAAACAAAACAATGAATAGTAATGAAAAGTATTGTTTAATCTTCACTCACTTGAGGGAATGGTTCTGCTGATGCTAGTAGTACATTTTCTGGTTTTAAATCACAGTGCACAATATTCTTGAAGTGTAAATTCCTCAAAGCAACGAGTATCTACAAAACGAAAGAACACTTTCAGAAAATATTCGAGCAGATCAGAAGTGTCAAAAGACACACACACTAACCAATACAGCAATTTTTATCAACACAGTCCTCAAGAATTAACCCATATATACTGTGCAAGTACTGTTTCTTCCAGCCTACCAAGACTTGAAAACAAGGGTGTTTATTTTCCCCACCCCTTTTTTCCTCCCCTCCTCCTCTGTCTATTTGAACACTTACTGTTTTGACATTCATCTTTACATGTCCATAATGTTATGTCTTGGGAAAGAAGGGCCAAAAAAATTAACATAATCAACATTCAAAGTTCTTTTCTTGTTTATTCAATTTTCATTAGATGTGCATCTCTCTATGCTGTCTCTTTGAAATAGCAATACAGAAAACCCCTTCTCCAAATTCTCCTCTCATAATTACAAAACCCAAATCTAGCCTTTCCTCTCAAAGCAGAGGAACTGAGTGCTCACCTGAGTGACCATGAACTTAGTTATCCGTTCTGGAAGTCGACTTTTCTCACTGGAAAGAATCATCTCTAGCATATCCCCATGCAGCTTTTCCATCACAACAAAGACCCGTTCTGGGGTTTCAAACATACATTCCAGGTTCACAATCCCAGGGTGGTGCAAATTCTAAAATAAAGTAGCATAGGTACATCCTGAATTTCACTGAAATATCGCCCACAAATCAAAAAACAGTTAAGTGGAGAGTTAGAGGTGAAAAAAAAGTATCTGAGGAAAGAAACTAGCTTGATACAAATGTCAACTCATGAAACATGCCAACTACTAAGGATAATTTAACACAAATTAGCAGCAAAAATTAATTTTACAGTTCATGCATGTTCTGTACTCAAGGTACCGAATATAAGAATAATACTCAAAGACTGAGGAGCCAGTAGTGGAAAACAGCAGAAAATAATACTGAGGGAGACAACATGGAGCCAAGGTACCTATCTTTAATGGATCCCCTACAGGAGGGTAGATATTACCCCCACGTTATCAACTCTACCAAGCACTCAGGATTCCTGCTTTTATAAGATTCCCTCTTACAAAAGTATTCAGAAATCACAGATGTAAATTTAAAAATCAATTCAGAGCACTTACACACAATACAAAATCTCATTAATGGTTTATTTAAGACAAAACTCCAACATGATCCAAAAACACTTTTATACCTGGAGAATGGCTACTTCATTACGAAGCTGACTTTCCTGTTTAGTTGGAAACCTCATCTTGTCAATGACTTTGATAGCCACATCTCTTCCAGTCTTCCTATGTTTTCCTAAACAGAAAGTCAGTGTCAGACATCAAGAGGCAGAAGCAATTCATAGCTATAAAACATTACAGCAGAAATTCCTTTTTGGGGAAACAAGTATACTCAAGTGTATAATATTACCATATTTATATTTAGGATTGCAAATGGTGTATTGAGTAAAAGAAGTGATCAGCCTCCACAGGAATTCTGTAGTTTAAATTTAAACCAGTTACCACTCTGCTGTCAGGTACACACTGAAACTAGATGTACTGGGTGAAGTTTTTGCTTGTGCAAGGGACTTGCACATAAGCAATAACTACTCCACAGAATATTGCCTCTCCTGTAAAATCAAAAATAATTCAAGGCCAAAGTGAAGACAGATCTACAAACCCACTCCAGTGGTTTCATACTTTCATTGGCTCCACGTGCACAGGAAATTACACAACTAATACTCTATAGAAACATGAGAGAAATTATGTGCCCCGAAGAACAACAACACACTTAACACCCAGGGCAGTCTGCTGTGATCAAAAAGCTCTAAAAGGTTGTGGTAAGAAAAGGTGGTAAGAAAAACACCATGCTGACAGCACCACATATTATTCCTTGCTGCAATCTGCATCAGCTGCATGAGAAGGATCCTGCAATACAAAGGGAGGCTGTGTCCCGGGCTAAGTGAGGAGCTGTTAATGCTTCCCCAGCTTCTTCACAGCTGCTGAACTCATTTCTTTCAGTCACATCACAGGGGTTAATGGGATCACACACTGCAACACCTTGGAAATCTAAGACATTTAATACTAAAGTACTACAGAACAATAAGTCTGCACCAAAGAAAAGTGTCATTATCTGCTCATCGGAAGGTTTGGAAGCCATTTTTAGGAGAAGGGACACACGCAGCTACAGTGCAAGTGGCACAGAAGGTTCTACCAGCACGGCTGTGGGGAGCCCAGGTTCACCTCAGCAGCCACCGGCCAGCCTCCCCTGCTGCTCCCTGGTCAGCACTGGGGGCCAGGGCTCAGGCAGGGCACGGGAACTGCTCCACAGGCTGCTTTGCCAAGCAACTACTGCATCTGCCTTTAACATCATCGTGAATAAAGGGCTTACCTCCACTAGACAAAGGAAATTATACTGAAATGTAGCACAAATACAATCAATTACAGACTAGATGCAAAACACAGAAGGCAAATGCTAGACTGCTAAAGAATCTAACAAACCCATCTAACAAAACACCTAACTACACAAGCTAGACTACAGCTAAAAATTGCCCATGAACAGCAACAGAAAAGCAGCTTGAAAATTCCTTTTGTTAAACAAAACACAACCAGCCAGTTTTCAGTGCAAGTTTTACATCAGTAAGAAAATGTCAAGAGTAGTTTTTTTCCGTGTCCCTTTTTCATATCTTTCAAACTAATCAAAATAAGAAAAGCAAAGGGAAAATGTTCTCACTGATGCAGGAGTTGGATATCTATATCCTCTAACTTTTGATTTGCAGTTTTGGAAATGCTTGTCAGTAACAGGGGACACAAAAAATACTACAAGAAAAAAAATCCAAACCAAACCCCACAACAATGAAAGCAACTTAATTTTACCATTAATTGTTACCATTATTTCAGTATGACTACACAGGTCCAGATAAGACAATATCAGAAGTTACCAGATCTAATCTCCCCAAACACCAGAAACAATTAAGTAGTGTGTAGAGCCTGCAAAACCATAGTCTCTTATATTGTCTTTTCATACTCTTTCAGCTTGTGACTTTATATTTAGAAGTATGCATATCCTATATATTTTAAGCCCACATTCAGTAAAAAAAAAATTTAATGAAAGCTTTTTATAAGTATTTATTACACTTACAAATAAGCACTTGTAAGCATTGAAGCATGCAAAATACCAAGCTGAGATTTTTCTACAAGGCGATTTAGGAAAAATAAAATCCAATCATTAAAATAAGTGTCTGCATTTGTTCATTTCTATTCATAAGAGAGGGAGCACACTTTGATTCACACTGCACTTTAAGAAATACAGAGGCAGCAAAAAACCTGACCTCTTTCAAGAGTGATGTAAAACCAGACCAAACTGTATTTCCACCAAGCAGTTTAGAAGTCATAAAGTATCTAACTACACAACTGGCACACAGAAAAATCATAGCCACAATACTTCCTGATTAGAAAGAAAACATGACAGAAGCAGAAAGATTACCACTTGTATATCATTACTTATGACTTTTTCTTTCTTTCCAGATTTATGGTCTGTGGTTTTCTCAAAACTTGAGATATAACACAAGATTAAAAAAAAAAAGGGAGAGAGACAGAAATAGAGTTCATATGCATTTCTAGTATTTCTTCTTTTTTTGTGATTACATACTTAAAAACAAGTTATATGCTGCAACAGAAGGTTTTAAAAACTAGGTGATAATACTAGACTTGAAACCTAGTACTAACACTCTTGACAAAGAATACCTCTTTCTACTTTACCCTGCTGAAAGAAATGTTTGCACCACGTATGTCAATAATATGTTTGCATCCATTCTGTCAAACCATAAACTATATGTTTTTCTAATTGCTTTTGGCCACATCTCTCAGGTGTCATTCAAAACGGGTATAACTGACAGCAAATATATGACTTCTACTGCCATATAACACAGTGTTAGAATTGCAATTTTTTAAAAAAAATCACTAAACATGGCCAAATCGAATTGCTTTGTATTTAACTGTGATCAAAATGCAATGCACATTCTAAACTGATTAGGATGCCAATGTAAAACTGTAAATGCAATGATTTAATTGTAAGAAATACCGTACATAAAACTGCAGAGACATGCAGCAAAGTAATCCAAAAAAAACTTTTAACAAGATTAACTTCACCTAGACATTCTAGATACAGCTAAGTAAGTATGAAAAGGGTAATTTTATCAAGCAGACATTCTACCTAAATAAATGCATAATGGAACATAATGCAGTTTACCTCCATATACAATACCGAACTGACCAGAACCCAGCACTTCATCGGCAAATATTTGGTACACAGAGCTGATATCCTAATGTATGAAAAAAAGAAATCACAAATATCAGGAGTCATTAAAATGTTCAGGACCGCATTAGTTATTACTGGCTAGGCTGTAATTATATTTGCCATTAATCAAACTCTGTAAAAGGTACCATCATTACACTGAATGGAGTGGGAAAACACAACAAACTTTTCCTGAAGAGGATCCACCAAGCTGCACCGTAAGCAGGGACATACATTAATAAAAACTAACAGCCAAGGCAGGTAAGTAGCTTACTTCTCACATGTAACACGGACTTTTTACCTACAGCGCTCTGGTGCTGCTTTCTCATCCAGACACTGCTACTACCGATTACTTTGTAATACTCAGATAAATAAATATCACTATAATACAATGTGCATGACTCACCACATTCTCCTGGACCTGGCAATTTGAAACAGAGATGCTTAGAGACAACTCTTCTGCAATAAAGAAGATAAAGACAAGTAAGTAAATAGAAAGGGTAGACTTTTTCTAAAAAGAGAGGAAAAATGAAAATCAACAAAAACCCTTTACTGACTTCTAACCCAGTATAGGTGAAATGATTTTTAGTGTTGTTTTGCAGAAACTTCATACTCTGGAACTCATCCAATAAATAACCCTGGAAGTTTCGCTGGGATTATTTGACTTTTTTTCATCCTATTCCTGATTACAAAAATAGTAGAACAATACAAGTATGTCCATGATAGACAGCTGGAGAACCAAAAGCAATAGCAATTGTATCATAGTTCATTAAATGAAAAATGATTTCTGGTAGCAATAAAGAAAAATACAGGCAAGAGGAGCAGGTAGATCTCTCATTGTCAAATGAATGTGGCTTCTTATCTTCTGTAGCACCAAGATATACATAATTAATGCATAAGAAAAGGAAACAAATCAAAGAAAGCAAATAACAGAAGAACTGATAATTAAAAAAGCAATAAAGCCCATAATGTAAAAAAAAAAATCTTTGATTCATGGATAAACTGCAGAAGCATATCAATCCTTGGAATATAAGGGCACATTCAGGAAGTGTCGTTTTCAAGTAAAAGTATCAGATAAGGAACTCTTCAGTCTGCAGCAGACATTGACATGAATCTTTCATTACAGGAATGATGTTGATGCATAGGCAAGAAGAGAAATACCAAGGAAGGCAGGAAATACCCTTCTCCTTTGACTTCCAAGGCCAAAGTAAAGCATTTCAGACTAACAGACATCTATCACTAGAAGTCTGTCTCTCTGGAGGCATTCCAGACCCATCTGGATGTGTTCATGAGTAACCTGCTCTGTGAGACCCTGACTTGTCAGTGGAGTTGGACTGGATGCTCTCCAGAGGTCCCTTCCAACCCTAATAATTCTGTGATATTATGTTAACTTAAAGAAAAAAGAAAAAGAATTATTCATCTACAAGGTAGAAAGAAAATACACTATAGATTTACTAGCACTTTGAAAAGAGCCTTTATCATCCTAAAAAGGGCCTTGTGCTTTAAAACACAATTTTAGAGAAAAAAGAAAATGTCTGACTTTTGTCACCTGTGTTTTATCTCAAAGAAGGAATTAACAGAGAGAAGATAGGAACAAATGCTAATTCTCAAAGACTCCCTGAATTCTGCATCTGAAATATGAACTCTGAGTCTTGCATATGCCTACTGATTATTGACTATAGTCAAGTCTGTACTGAAATAACCATACAGAAGACAAACAAAAACAATAAAGAAGTCAGACAAAAAAATTCCTAAGGTCAACAAACACTGCAGCAAGGTAACTAGGAAATGAAGATACAGTTTTTGAAAGTATATTTAACAGAACACACTGAACCCTTCTCCACAGATGGCTAAAGAATACAAAATAACTCAGAGGTAAAGAGTGAGTTATTCCCTCCAAATAAATCCATTTTTTCTAGTGTCTGAAATGCAGAAGAGTAAGGAGTGAGAAGTAGTCACTTCTAAAGAAACTAGTAATGCCACAATTCAATATGTAATCTACACCAAGTAATCAGTTTACTTTCTCATTTTAGCCCAGAATCATCCCACCAAGAAACAGGCCACCCCAAACACCAGGTACACAGTGTTTCTAACTACCTCTGGCCTCAATGTGCTATAAAAAAACTAGATAGTGTCTTGTGGACACTTTGACACTACAAATTCCCTCTTGCTGCAAGTATTTCAAGCACTAGCAATGTCTCCCTCCTCCTTTCAGTCTTTTCATTTAAAAGCAGATATTTGAGACTTTAGGGACTTGTTTTTTTTAACTAAAATCTAATTATCTTAAAGGCTCTTAAGCTACATTTCATGATTCACAAAGTGTAGGAAGAAGAGGGATGAACAGACATTTTTTGGCCTTCTGAGAGTTTAAAACCAACCTGAGTTGTCTAAAAATATCTGATTGCCACTCTCCGACTCACAGTAGTTTCTTATACTCCTACAATCCTAAACACACTAAAATACTTTCTCTCAGCATCTACCACTGCAGTTTTATTCTCTACCAATGTCAATGAAATGTTATTATTTCTATCTGAAAAATTTTTTTTTTTGAAAAATCAAGTGTCTTTGCAAGTCCATCAGCAACAGTAAGCCTTAGGTGCTACAAAACAAAGACAGTTTTGGTGTGTGTACATATATATATATATGAAACTAAAGATTCTGTATCAAAAGTGGCATTTTATGTATGTATAAAGCCAGGTATGAGGTACCATCTCACAGGTATATTTCTTCACTGAAATTAAATACCAATGCCAGTACTGGCATTTCATAGTTTACTATTTTAGACCATTGCTGCATTTGCAGAAAGCACCTTTAACTCAGACTAGCATTTACATGTTCTTAACTATTGCTGATGCAGAGTAGCCAGATATCAGAGACAGAGAAACTGATCTCAGAATCTCCTGCAAAAGAAAATTTTACTACAAGGAGATTAAAGAGTAGCTGGAATTCAAAAGGGAACTAAAGAGTGAAAGCATAAATCTCAGTACAGAATGAAAATGAATGTTGTTGCAAGGAGCAAGGAGATGTCTTAAAAGAAAGAACACAATATATAAGTTTAGTGGAGCCTTGATAATGAATATGATCCTATGCCAGAGGAAAAAAGAGAGGGCAGGTGCATAAAAAGAAGAATACGGGACTTTTAATAACTGCCCACAGCTCAGAAAAGGTTTTTTCCATCACCGATGGTATTTGCATTGCAACATTAACTCCTTTTCTTCTCCTTAGCTACGGACATCTCACAGAATTTAAAATATATACATTTTATATATGTAAGTGCTAACATCAAAAAGCATCCAAATTTAGTTCTTCCAAAGAGTATGTATATCATCTGAGTATATTTATTTAGTTATGTATATTAGAAAGATCTAATCTATGCTCCCTATGTACATCCATGTGTGTGTTCTCAGTGCTCCTACAATAAAACTCTGCATTCTGCATTCATACTGTAAATCTGATTCTTTACTACTTTCTGCAACAACAGATTAAAGGATCTGCCCACCCTCCATAAACCTGAGGGTCACTTTTAAAAGATTTATGGAAAATTACGAACCCAATTCAGCAGCTAATTAACAGACAATACTTCACTCTAAATAAGCACTTTTCCAAAAGGAATCACTACCATCAGCAGCTTCAGCATATGAACAGTGCCTTGTCTGCCTGCTTACTGTGATCTTTTCCTTGTCCTGCAGCAGTGCAAACGCTAGCTTGAGGAGTGACTGGCATCAAGGCCTGGCGAATGGCTTTCTCCCAGCCCTGAGCTACGTCAAGTCCAACTCCGGAGGCAGCAAGAACCGGACTGTGATGAGTGCTGCCATTGTTCTCGCCAACAAAGTACACCATCGTGTCAGTGATGATCTCAAAACAGTAGGGGTTGCTGCCCTGCACCACGTGTGAAAAATCTCGAGGCTGAGTCACCTGGAGAATTTCTGAAAGTGGAATCTCCTGAAGAAAGATATTAAAGATTAAAAAATGAAAACGAACATAATATTTTAATATACTAACACTCATAACTTAAAGTGTTGCAAAGAAACTAAATCAAATATATCAAAAAACCAAAACACCAAGCTTCATAAATAAAGTTAAACTGTGTATGACAATTGCCCACCCAGTTTTCTGAATTCCTATACATAAGCCTAGACAGGCTTTCAGGCCCACCACAGTTCTCTCTATACAACCACTGTTTTCTACTCAAACTACATTTATATCCATCATGAGACACACCCCCACTGCACATGTAAATGATGCACAACTACAGAATGACCATTTTCCCCTTGCAGTTTATACAGCTTAGGCAGAGAAGAGCATGAGGAGGAAAAAATAAAACAGTAACATTAAGGAGAGGATGCAGTTATACACACTAGTCAGTAAGCACTGCTTCGTGCATCGGAATCATTTTGGGTAAGTATTCTCTTTCATACAGATATTAGCAGACATTATCTGCATACAGATATTATCCTCTACCTGGTCAGTTTAAGACCATGGCACAAGAGTATTACAGAACAGATCTGAAGGAAGAAATGGTTTCAAGTTCACACTAGCTGGGGGAGGACATCTTGCATCCATGGGAAGGTGCACATCACTTGCAAGAGTAGTGAATAAGCAGGTGAACACCAGGCAGGCATTAGGGTGATAAGAGAGAGCAGCTGATTGAGATGAAAAGCAAATAAATGTAAAGGCAAAAACTGTGAATTACTCTAACAGCAAGGACAAACAATCAGATCCAAGCAGTTAAAACAAGGGATGCAAAGGGGCAAGACAAAGGATCAAAAGCAGTAGCATAACGGAGCAACAAGCAAGGAACATATTTTACCAGCTGTGTTTTGAATGCACAGGGCAATACAAGTATCAGAGAGGTCTGAGAAGAGACTGCATTGGTCAAGATAGGGATGAAAAGGATCTGGGCAAGTTTAGCTGGGTGTACAGAGTAAAGGCTTGATCTTAGAGATGTTATAAAGGAAGAAGCTGCAAGATTTGGACCCCCACCTAAAGGTATAAGACAAGAAAGGGAAAAGTCCTGTTTACACATTCAAATGCATTTTCTGAATATTCCACCACTGAACACACTACTACATTAACAATACACTAAGCTTGACTTACACAAACATCAGTCTACACAGTAAATTTTCCTGTAAATCTTGCTTGAAATTTTCAGTTGCACAGTAGGGAGCAATTTAATTTGAAAAACATTGTAAGAAAACACATAAGCATGCAAACTTTCAGTCACTAGTCAGAGAACACAAAAATCCAAGCCTTCATTCGACTGGTGGCCAAAGAAATTCTCTGGTAATTGTGAGGAAAGCTTAATATGCCAGGTAATTCAGGAGAACAGTACATGCAAAATGTAAGGAGAGACATACTCAAGGGAATTAGAGCAGGAGCTGCAAGCAACTTCTCAGAGTTAGTCTTGGTCCTTCTCACTTACAGGCTTTGGGCAACAATTAACCCGGTCACAATTTTGATTCAAAAAGAGATGGGAAAATGGAGATAATATGTAAACTGCTCACAAGTAGATTTCATATCTATAAAGCACTGAATAAATCAAGTGAAACATAATTATTACTTGTCATTAATTACCTTGTAATATTTTGTTCCAGATTCATTTTGAAACAGTGTGAGGCATTTGCTGTCCAGTCTCCAGTAATGTCGTTTTCTCTACAAAATGCACAGTACAATTACACAAGGAATAAACCTCTCGCATAACTTTTGCTATCTCATTATTTAAATAAGAAATGCTTTAAATTACTATGATAACCATTCAACACTAATCTACAGTTGAATCCTAGACTACAGAAATTAAAAAATGAATTTTGGGAATAAACACTTTGTTTTAATTGAAGAAGCGCAAAAATTATTTCCACAAACTAACAAAAATACCACTTACCTTACGGGAAAAGCAGTGACAACAGGAGATACCTCATACTGGAAAAAAGTGTTACTACACAGGTTTTACTCCAGGTGCATACTCTCACAAAATCTGCATTACTTAAATTTAGTGACAACTGTGGGAGTCATGCTTTCTCCCTCTATGCCCTCATACCAACATTGCAAGGGTTCAAGCACTAAGTGAGCCTAGTAAGTCCTTAATTCTTTTGTCAATACAGAATTGTATTGTGGTCAAGCACACAGTGGCAAAACAGACACATTATGAGATTCAAATGGAGAAAGTACCTTGAAGGGGAAAAAAAAAAACAAGACAGAGTAAACAGCCATTTGCTAGAAGTATCCACCAACAAGAAATCTTCCCTACCAAAAAGTAACATGGATTAACTGTTGTATATAGCTGTCTTGCAATTTAAGCAGAAGAATATTCCTCAAAACAAAGAAGCTTTTAGAAAGCTAATATGGCTGTATGAATCTAAGATACTTTGCTTGCACCATGCTCACGTAATTAGAAACTCACCTCCATTTTTCTGGGACAAAAATCCAAGACCTTTAACTCTAACTTAGGATGACAAAGTTTGAAATATTATTCTATGATATTTGTATTTTATAAACTTTGTCATATTAAGAGTAAAGCTTTTTTTTTGGGCCATATTTAAGCAGAACGTAAATCACTTCAGTCAGGGGGAAGCTAAGTCTACCTATAGGAGTTAGACAAAGAAAGCTAGATCAAAATTGATTTAACTGAAAGGAATTCCCAGACAGCATTTGGACAGTGGGTGAAACCAAAAGGGTAAACTCCTCCTCTGGACATATATGCTCTTTATTAAATCATGAATCAGGAAAGACTTTGGAGGAGAGGAATTAAGGAACAGGCTGGTAACTTACTCAGGGATTCAAAATCTGCCTCATACCCTACTCTGAGAAAGGATGGGACCAGGATCAGAAAAAGAGTAGAGATGATGACACAGAAATTTCTCATTATAAAGAGTGAAATATCTTGTTATCCAGGGAGCACAAGAAGCATATAGATCCTGCTGTTAAAATGAACCTATCTGGAACTGATAGGAAGCCCAGTGGTTTCAGGAATAGGAAACAGTCTGACATTGCTGAGAACAGAACGGTCAAGGGAAATAGCCGATGTTGTAATGCCCAATACGGAAGTCTCCTCCCATTAGGAAGCTCTGTGAGATCTTGTTTGGCTGGAGGTACCTTGCTTTGGGTCGGAATACTCCATTTGACTGGAATTTTTCAGTTCATGTCATCGAGGTAGCAGCCAGACTGACAGATGAAGAAAATGAAACTAAGCTAAGGTGTTTCATCAGATCATTGTTTTAAGGGGAGGCTTAAAAAAAAATGTCCATGGCAAAACATACTGGTTGTACTGAAAGTTTAAATCAGAGCTGAATACCAGGTCTGCCCTGAACAGTTCTGCTAGAACTATTCACCTTTGTCTGCTGTCTGGCCTTAGTTTTTACAGAGCCAGCTGATGATAGCTGTGACTTTTATGTAGTCTTGGCTATAACCACATCTAAAATATGCTAGATACTTATTTTGGATTGTGATAAATACATCTAGGTATTAGAAAACTGTACCTTAAAGAAATAGTTTTTAAGTTACTTTTGGAAAGATCATTTACAGCAGTCAGTTTAGCTGACAATCACAAAAAGTGAAAATATTACAGTAACCTGAGCTGACTATTATCACTCCTTAACTTGATTTCAGCAGAACTTAAATAACTTTGCTTCTCTAAATTCTCTAAGTCTTCTTCAATCAGATGCCACAGAGATAAAGAATGCAGAAGTGTTTCTGCTGCCTTCCATGGACAGTCTCAATATGCCATAATGTTCTGCATGAGATCTGGGAACTTCTTAACTTCATCCTTTTCATTCATCTACCAAAAATCAAGAGGATTCAGATTCACTTCCTCCCATCAGACAATACTAAGGAACCCTGTGATTTTGCCTTGTCTTCCTCCTCAATACACAAAACCAAGTTGCTTGCCCGCTCAATTAAGAGCTCATTACTGGTAGCACTGGCAACAAACAACAGAGTCTTTTTGGGGGATAATTGCATATCCAAGGACATACAGTCAAGCCACAACTCTTAGAGTGAATTGCTAGAGGAATTAAGGGCTCCCATATCTACACATAACTATTTACAAACATCTAGATCATTAGAATAATACTGTCAACCATTTCAGTACACATAATATTTTTATGATTTCCACCTTTTCACGTAGTAGAATAGAAAAAGAGACACAAGTGTTTAGTTCAACTACTAAAGAGAAAGAAGACACAAGCAAATTATTCCAAGTTACCTTCTCAGGAAAGCTGAAATACTACACATGCAATTCATTTGAGACAATGTAGAGATGCTTTTCCTTCTTAAAGGGGAAAAGGAAAAGTACTGTTCAATCAATACATGAAGAATTTTTAATAAATTACAGTTTCTCCCTTGAACTAGATTTCTTTATAATGAACATGACAGCTAAGTTCTTTCATATGATACTGTAAATCAGAAATAAAATACACTAGTTTAGAGAAATAACTTAATTTAGGAAGAAACTAAAGTAACTGACCAGGTTGTCTCTACTAGTATAGTGGACCATCCATCCTTCTTTCACCATTGTACTGCTCTTCCTCTTTGTGTGTTTGATTGACTGTACAACTCGCATGAGAGGAATATTATTGCTTGTTGAAGGACTAAAAAGAAGATACAACAGTTTAATATGTAACAAGTTAAAATACAACAGTACTGCAATTATACTTGTTTTACACATTTAGTCCGTAACTTTTGGGAACAGACACCTTTTCTTCCTGTACAGATTTAGTTGATGGAGGAATTTGATAAGGCATCTGAGCTCCTACTAGCTCTGCTAGGGCAAATATTGCAGTACTTCAGAAACAGAGAAGAAACACACTGGAGTGAGGACACCTACAGAAATTATCCTCTCTCAAAACAATTTGCTGAGACTGCTTGTCTTTTATGCTATTTTACACCACAGAAATATAATTAACATCAGCATAACTATCATTTCTTCTTGTCTATGTAAGTTGATTATGTTGCTTCTTAATATTGTCATTAATGAAGGTTCCTATCTGAGCAAACTTTCAATTTATGAAAATATAAACGGATGTGTTAATAAATCCCAACTGCACTAGAAAATTCTATCAATGCTAAGGTATATTAACTGTCCTGCAGACAAGGGTTTCATAATCTCTAATATTCTGAGAGAGTCATTAATTACACATACAGGTTTTAATAACACTGAAAATGAAGCCAACCACCAAGATGCCTGCCTAACACCAGAGCTCTACATGCGGCACTAACAGATACATCTGTAAACACACGTCATGAGGTAGTTTCAAAACAAAAAATGTAAGGATGCTTTAACATGGCATGGAGTTACGCTATAGAATTTGTTACAGGATGCTGTCATGCCAAAAACCTGAATTGCTTCAAATCTGATTAGGAATAAACAGAAAAATCCTACTTAGAGCTAGATGTTACTTCCCACCCAGGAGATCCCTGAGCTATGAATCACTGAAAGTTGGGAGGTATCATTATATGCTCTCCCTCACAAATTTTCTATTAAGCCCTGAGCTACAGTGATGTTTAGTTTGACCAAATATAACTGCCCTTACCTTATAAAGAACAACTAAGAAAATCAGGATGACACTACTCAGAATAGTAGAGAAAATAAAAAGATCAAATTTGATTTAAGGAACTATGTTAACAGTTATGTGATAAAAGACTTCAGAAAAATCACTTTCAAGATAAATAAAGCAAACTATTGCCAAACATGCACATAGACTATGGTGTCAATATTAAAATATCTCAACTAATTCCTTTTAAATCCACACATATATAACAGTAACTAAATTAGGCTCAAGTCACAGAGACCTTAACTATGTATTAGCCTTGTTAAGCCGTAAGTTTTATCCTGCTTTCATAATCTAGTTGTATTTCTTCAATAACTGTCATAGCATAGCACTTTTTCCAATTAGAGGAAACTATATTCCTTTAATCTATCTACATTTCAGATTTTCTTAAGGCAGGAGAACTTTACAAAGTATTTTCAAGCTACAAAAAAAGAAACCCCACACAAAGGGAAAATACACTTTCAGCACTAAAACTGGGCGAATTGGAAATGTTTTGTTCACAATATTGAGCAAAGTACATCCTGAGCAAAGAAATCCATCTTATAACTTACCTGATTGTTTTGACAGCTTCCTCATCTTTGTCTCCATCGAGGTCAGATGGATCCATAAAAAAGATTTTGTCCTCTGGAGGAGAGGGCTCTTCAGCATCATCTAGAACTCTACTACCATCACTGTTCATTTCACTGCTATCAACTTCCATTGGCATATCCAAGTCCTGGCCTGGGCTAGCAGGTTCTGGAAACAACACAACTCAGACATTATTTCAAACACATAACTAAAAAAAAAAAATGAAGTAAAATCCTCCAAAACCCATCCACTTTTTTTCAGTTCACATTTATGGAAGTAACCATAAAAGTACAATCACAATATACAAAATCTTCATATTTTTGCTGTAAGATGCAGAGTATGCTAAGGAACATTATCAATTTTGTTTTGCTAAATGCCAAGGCGAGAGAGACCCAACCAAAACACAAACCATACCGAAAGAAAGAGTGAAAAGCTTAAAGTCTAAACATAAATCTCATTAAGTAATTCTGTTCCACAAGTAATCAGGACAAAGTAACCTTTCCATGGCTAGAGATGACCCAGAGAATTATTCCCGTGCAAATGAAATTCTCCATTAACAGAAATCCAACTCTGCTCTCGCTGCTCTTGTAATCCATCATAAGAAAAGTAAGAAAGAAAAGGAGGGCTGTGGAATTGCAGGAAAAGAGACAAGCAGAACAAATCTTGTTCACATCTTATTTTCTGCTGGTAGTTTAGTGTTTTTAAAAGCTGCACAAGGGGCACTGCGGAAAATTAAGAATTAAGACATAAAAATATCTTCATTTGTAGCCTTTTTATGGTTGGTTTTTTGTTTGTTGGTTGGTTGGGGAGGGTTGTTTGTGCATTTGTTTTTTACCTGGGGTGAGCTCAATTAAGAGTGGGAGAAAGAACAAAATATAAATTGCTCCTTACGTCCTCAGAAGAATTATATGAAAACATAGTTCCCAAAGCATGTGGCCTTTAGCACCTTAGCATCACAAGTGCGGTAAAACCAGGCTGCAGCAACATCATGTTGCACATTGCTGTTCACAGCCACCAACCTCAAGATCCAGGAAAGAGCCTGAGAGCTGGAGAAGGCAGGCATGAATGGGTGGGACACACTGTGCAATGGCAACAGACCCATGGGCTAACACAGCTGTTGCCCAAGCCTCTGAATCAAGTTGCACAGTCTGATGTGATCTGCTACACATCACCAAGTTTGTTTCACTCAAAAATGTGTGACAAGACAACACAGTCGCAGAATGGCTGAAGTTGGAAGAGATTTTTGAAGGTCACCTGGTCCAACAACCACCAAGTTCATTTTTCCAGTCTGTTGAAGTCCCTCTGGATAGCAGCACAAGCCCTCTGTTGTATCAGCCAGTCCTCCCAGTCACATGCAAATCCGCTGAGGGGACACTTTGCCCCATCAAGATCAGTAATGAAGATGTTGAACAGGACTGGACCCTTTGTTGGCCCTTGATGTACACAAGTTACTTGCCATTAATAACCACTCTCCAGGCTCGCTCATCCCATCAGTTTTTAATCCCTATCTGCTCATCTATCCCATATTTCATCAGCTTAACACTGGTCTAAAACTTGTAAAAATACTCTAAACTTTCTTCCACAAACTGTTGTGCACACTCCTCTTTCAATTCTGTAAGGTCTTTTCAGAAAGCAGTCCTACTTCATTGAGGTTTCCAGAAATTAGAGTGGAGTTCTTTCTTTTGGTTTGGCTTGGGGTTTTTCTCCTTTCTCTTTTATCTCAAACATCTCGGCTAACTCTGGCCAGTAAAAATCATGGATATGAGAAAGCCGTAAAAAATGGCACGTGTCTTCAGCTATTAACGTTTTAAAGTATATATTTCATGGTAAACAATGAGCAGACTGACACAACAGATCTTCAAATTTTGTACACTGAGGTGACTTCTTGATATTTCATTTCCATTGAGCAATCCCGAGCAAAGCATAGTGACATTGTCAAGACTGATTAATTAAATTAAAATTTAAGTCACCAGAGTGTAAGTTTTACAGTGAATCTTTTTCATTTTCACTGACCTCGGTGAAAAAACTGGCAAGATAAATAAAAATATGTCAAATAATCAGAGATGAGGAAACTAAATACTAATGCATCTTATTCAGCCTCAAAAGATCTTTCAGTATTTGAAAGCATGTTTCTCAGCTTACCTCCATTGAAAATAACCTCTCCAAGACAGTCTCGAGGTACTTTAGGTGCACAGCGTTTGTGACAGTTGAATCTGCAATCTAAAATAGCAGATAAATAAGCCCATGATACCAGAACCTCACTCCCACCCACACACTAACATTTATCATTCACTTCTTCCAACACAAGCTTCAGTTCAGATTCATACATTTGCATGTAACTGAAGACAGCACCAATGACATCACCTCCAGGAGGAAATTAACAATCTTGTCCTGATGTCACATGTTGATTTGTCCCACCACTATTTATTATGTCAGTACTTCCCCTTCCAGTACAAAATGGTTTGCTATTTCTCCAGCTTTTTCTGTAGCTATTTTTTCCATCATGATGTAATTTTTCCCATTCTTTCATTTGTTCCACATCCTTTTTTCCATTGCTATATGATTTAATTGTCTCATCTCTATCATTTTTCACCACCTGCCAACTAAGACTTGCAAAGGCCTCTACTATCACAGAACTACATCAGAGCAAATACGTTCTGCAGTAAATCCCAACGTCCAGTTCCCCTCTCGTTCAGGTTACAGATTTGCCTGACTACTCAAGGTCCATTTCTTGCTGACACAGGGCAGACAGAATAACGTTATGTCCAGATTTGGCCTGATGTGAAGATGGAACCTCACCTGGATGTGTGCCATTTCTGTACCCAAGGTATCAGACACAGCCTACTGAACAAAGTCCAGCATACAACATAACTGGTATTAACAGGAATTTCCTTTATTAGTAGCATCCCTGTGATTTTCAACTCTATCAACATCATGAATCTCAAAACTCCCTACTGCCCCCACAACTGTTTTCATATTGATAATTTAGCCTCTTTTTGCTATCCAAAGCAAGCTCAGTGTGTTTTTCTTTTAAACCCAGTCAAGCGAAAAACCATTATCTCTCCATTTTTAGTAGGAGAGGAGCCAAATTCTGGAGCAGAATACAATACTACTCAGCTTCTGAGTGCCTAAAAGGATGCATCCTAGGAAACCCATGAACTGTCTTTTTTACAGCCGTGGCTTCAGTTCCTATTATGGAATATAATTACTTCACTACTTTAAAGGAGGTCGGAAGAAACAGAGACATTTCAAATCCTGTCAGGAAGAAAGACTGAGTCTATCCTAATAAATTAAACTACACTCAGAAACATTCTTGGATACTGTAATGCAACTCTCTAGTTGAGCAAATAGCTACAAACATGCCCTAGCATGCTTTTGGCCCACAGCATTAGCACAATCCCAAACACTTCCAAGGTCTAGCTCATAAACCAGAGCATCCTATGAAATTTCTCCAAACAGGCAGTCTGCACAGGGTCACCCAGGCTGGGATGCTAAGAAAAGTTGTTCATGAACATGTCATTCTGTCGCAGCTGACATCAGTGTCCGGGAATGTTTCTGGGCACATTTAATTTATTACCACCAATACAGCATCTCAAAGATCATCCTCAGAGCCCAAAGAGCAACCTGATTTAAATCAAGAAATCCAGGGCTCTTATGGATACTCAGAAACATAAAACTACTAAAAGACCCCAAGCTTTGGGAATGTGCGTAAGGAAGTTGGTGGGAAACCTTAAGAATCTGTAGGAGAAGGCAGTATGAAAATATCTTAACTGCTTGATATCAATTCCTGATATATTAAAAACAAGTATAGGATCATACTGCATAAATAGAGGCCTATTAAGACACTTATTTCTGTCCTGCATGTATACATAGCATTTCTCTAGGCTTGTTTTCCACATATAAATGCTTACAATATGCATACAGTAATATTTTTATCCTGTGTCATTCAATTCCCTGGAACAGATGTGGTAGCCCCATTTGTTGATCTGGATATAGTCATGGCAATTGTATATGGCCAGCAGCATCTATGTATTAAAACCGCAAGGCATCTTTTTCAGGCTTCATAATTTTTGTATCACGTGTATCCAAGAGACACACTGACTGGAAAAAATATCAAAACCAGTTCAGGATGCAGACTTCAAACAGACTACAAAGACTGCAAATAACAACAGAAATGAAAGACAAAACTACTTCCTTACTTACATGAGACAGCAGCATTACTAGTCAAAAAAAGTTAACACAGCTGTAAGCTTATGATTTTTTCTCTCCTCTAATAAAGCAAACTGAAAATGCATTACGTGACCTCTCAAAAAGCTGACCTTTGATACTCCTCCTGTTTGGCAAACTCACATGAGAGAAAGGGAAGCTCCTTTCCATATTAATGTTTATGATTCATCACTAGACTTTTGTTTCCTGCAACAAAGCTGAGAGATCTGCACTAACTAGCAATAAAAAGTCAGAAGGAGATCACAATAGTTATGCCCTAGGAACCACATGGAAGAGCCTGAGAAGTGAAGCCATGCATGTTAACATATGCTACATAAAAACCATGCAAGTTCAGCACAGGCACCTACTGGATAAAGTATCTCCAAAAGGTAATAACCAATATCCTGTACTAGAACAATACAATGAAAACTCACAGATTCTTTAGTGGTCAGTCTAGAACACAGATGCTGAACAAAAGGAAGCATTTCATAATTATCCTTCTAGAATTAAAGTGTTCTCAATCTACACAATTAAATCTTTTTTTTCAGAAAAATGTACAATGCACAGTCTACAATGAAAATGATCTTCTGAAAATTATGCAATTTTTCAAAAATTACACTGCCCTATTCTGCAATATACAGCCACTTAAGTTGCAATCAGTTTTAAACACAAGACCTTTACTGAAATACACTGCTAGAGCAGAAAATTAAATGTTTACCTTTACACTGCATTCCTTGGCGAAAAAGGCCCTTAAGCAGCCGTTTGCAATACTGGCAGATGGTGGGACGAGTGTAAGAGTGAACAGCAAAGGTGTGTGGGACCTTCACTCTGCAAAGCACCATCTTATCCATCCAGATGGGGCGGCCACTCCAAGAGGGAATCCTCTTACTAGGTTCTGGGCAGCAACGCTGGAATAAAGAAGGAATACATAAATTGCACCAGAACAGTTCTACTGTCATGACTGCTTTGAGCAGTCAGATGAAATGGAAAGAGGCAAAAACTGCACCCATTTTTAAAAAGGATAGAATGGACAACCCTGGGAACTACAGACCTGTCAGCCTGCCCTCTGTGCCTGGTGAGATCACAGAGATCCTACCAGAAGCTATGCTAAAGCACATGAAGGACAGGGAGGTGATTCAGGACAGCCAGTGGCCTTCCACGATGGAGTGACTCCATCAGTGGACAAGAAAAGGGCTACAGATGTCATTTATCTGGAATTCTGTAAAGCCTTTGACATGGTCACCATAACATCCTTCACTCTAAAGCGGAAAGACGGATTCGATGGACAGACTTTTAGGAGGATAAGGAATTGGTTGGACGTCACATCCAGAGGGTAGTGGTCAATGGCTCAGTGTCCTGACAGACATCAGTGGCAAGTGGTGTCCCTCAGGGTTGATACTGGGACCAGTGCTATAAAATGTCTTCACGAATGACAGACAGTGGGAGCAAGTGCACCCTCAGCGAGTTGGTGGATGTCAGCCAGCTGAGTGGTGCAGCTGACACACTGAAGGGACACGATGCCATCCAGAGGGACCTGGATAGCCTTGAGAAGTGGCTCCATGTGAAATTCAGGTGGTTCAACAAGGCCAGGTGCTGGTGCTGCACCTGGGTTGGGACACCCCCTACCCCCTATCAACACAGGCTGGGGATTGCTATCAGCCCTGCTGGGAAGGACTTGGGGTCCTGGTGGATGAAAAAAAAGTCAGTGGGGCTGTAAGGGAAGTGTTGGCTCAGAAAGTGACCAGACAAGAAAGCAACCTGGCCAAGAAGCTTTATGAGGACACTCTGGTATTGTAAAACAAAACCATGAAAACACCAGATGGAAAAGCCTTACAGAGAGCAGGAAGTTACGCATGAACCTTTATTTCCACAGAAGATAAAATGCTAGAATTTCACTCATGACATTTATGATTTTAAGCAACTTGACAAGGTTCAGACAGCACAAACCTCCATATAGAGGGTAAAACAGAAAACACTGGAAGTAGGCAAACCAAATTCTAATCACCACATCAAACTATCAGTTTTTAAAAGAAAGGTATGGCATGCCTGGATAGCTTACTAAATTAGGCAAAAATATGTAGAAAATTCAAAAATTGTTTTGAAAATTAATCCCCCTCAGAAAAATTCGTTGAAATGAAGTTAAAAGAAAAACTTCAGCAATTAAAACAGAAAAGGCATTGAGTAAAATGAAGAGGTATCAAAAAGGTACTAAACATGCACATAGAAATCATAAAGTTAAATTCTATGATAAATGGTTACAATTCTATGTTCACTGAATAGATCTTACCAGTAGTCATAAACATCAAAATAAGCATTTTTCATGATTCAAGACTATGCCTGTATAGCTTCTAGCTAAAAAAATTATGTTCTTGAACTAGACTACATGATTCGTATTTTATACTGTGGTAAAAATAGTTACAGCGTGAAGTAACAGATAATTGGAAAATACTAAGGCACAAACAAATGGATCTAATCACTGCCTTATGATCCCACTATAGCTGGGATACACTCGATAATTGATATTTGTTATGTAATTGATAACCTCTCAGCGATCATCATAACCATTATAACAAGGAACCTGCCATGGATGTCTGTTTGTACTGTAAGCCCTTCATCCCCTACACCCTCCTTGACAGGGTTTGGGTTTTTTTGGATTAGCTCTATGAAAAGCTTAGCAGCAGATAAGGAACACTCTTCCCCAGCATAAAAGCTTACAATTTGTACTGCTTTGGCCAAATAACTAATCTATGCTGACGCAATAATTACAGAATGAATCTGTATTACTAAGAAGGCAAGAAGTTTTATCATTCTGAAGCCAAAGTTCTCAAGAGTTCATATAACCATGAGTGAAAGGCTAATAACAAAATTATATATAAAACTTACAATTTATTTCCTGTTTTATCTCTCACAGTAATAACAAGCAGTAAGTATCACAGTCTAGGAACCACTAGATTTAAAATTCACTAAAACCAATCCCAGTGCTTAAGCTCGACTCTCACATACTCATCATGAGCCACTTAAAACACTATCTAGTTCCCCAGAGGTTAAAGAATTTAAAAACAGAAATTGTTTCTCCTTTCACATTACATACTTCTTCAGAGGCAGAGGATGTGTGTTCAGCTTGTGCTGGTCTTGGAACTGAAAGCCCTGCTCCTGGTAAAGACACGTTAGACAGGCGCCTCTTTCTCACTCCACTGCAGTTGTTTGGAATCTTGAAGGCACATCGCTTATGGTAGTTTAACCCACAACCTGGAAAAGTAGATTTTTCACTCAAAAAAGCTTCCAACATTCAAAGTAACAAAAGCAGTACTAATATTTTGATAAAGCAGTTTTAAAAAGATGATCCAGGAAAACAGTAAAGGCAGAGACAGACTGTTGTGTCAAATTCTCTTATTTTAGTGTTCTTGATGCAATTCACAGAAACAGCTTTTTCTCCAGTAAGCCCAGTAGTAGTAACAAGGTCTAAGATTGGAAGCAGCTGATCTCCCACCAGCGGGAGGCTTTCAACACTCCCTCACTTTGGAGCACAAGAAACAAGAAGAATTCAGTGAGAAGGCAGTGTCAGTACCTGACAGCAGGCTGCAGAGTGCTCCACAGCCAGCTGGACGAAAGTTATAAGGAAAGGGATTCCCCTTCGGGAGTCTCTCCAAGCTATGTGTTCCTTGTGCAAAGAAGGCAAGGTTGTAAGCTAGCTGGTTTTTTCAAAGTGGGAAACAACAACACTTCTTCAGTCATTAGCCCAAGGACACACGCAGTTTGCATTAATGCCAAAATCAGAACTTGAGTTTTCCAATGCACAAACCCTTCCAACTATGAAATACTACATTTATGACTTGCTAACATACCAAACATGATATGATTTCTTCTTCCTCATCTTATATAGATATACACACACACAAATATACTAAATATCACAGACCTACCTTCACATTTTAATCCTTGTCGTACCAAACCCCAAAGCATCTCTCCGCAGTAGTCACAAAAAGTAGGAGCCTTGTAGGAATGCACATAAAGTGCATGAGGACGAATCTGGAAATCTTCAACTGTAGCCAAAGCTTTTAAAAAATTGCAGTAAGTTATGGTTCTTGCCACAGGATCAACAAGGATTTATGGAAAGAACATGTTTTAAAAATGGCTAATTTGAAGAATGCTAACAAGCTGTCTAGAAATCAACATTTTACTGTCTGCCATTTAAATATGCATTTAGGAGACTACATAGTTTTCAGTAAACGTTTTTATTGAGGAAAAATATCCACTGAACTCTAGGCTAATGGCCCCAACTAATTATCAGCATGAATCACACTGTTGAAAACTTCACTAAGCTGAAGGCAGGTACAACAAGCTCTGCTAAAAGCAACAGTAAACATTTGAAAGAGCAACTTAATTTTCAAGCTGTTCTGTAATCTACAAAATTTTCAAAAAAAGACAGTTCTACAGATAGATTTTTACCTTCTAAAGGACTTTTGCAGTAAAAGCTTACTAAACTCTGTGTATCAAAACAGAACTGTGGATAAAGTTTCCACAGAACACTGAAATATTCTTTTCCTTAAACAAGCATAGATATATTTAAATATATTTAAATTTTTGTCCAGTTTCTTTGAGGAAAAAAACAATAGGTATTTTACGTGAACATTACCTTGCCCTGATGGCTACTATTTTTTGATCAAATATGTACTAACACTTCCTATTCAGATTCTTATTTTAAAACACCTACTGAAAGAGATTTACATGTCTTCAAAATGCCTCAGTTTCGGGTGGTCTGTCTGTCTGTAAGGAAACTGTCAGAGAGTGCCAAGAGACATATAACAAATTTTCCAGATATGCTATTCACCAGAAGCAATGAAAAGCTCAAACTAAGATGATCAATTACTGAACATCTTAGACATGCTCTGAAATGCAGCCAAGGACTCAGCCTTACAGCTATCAAATGCACACTTTATTGATCAAGTTTACAAATCTAAGCCCATGACAGTCAAGAGGTCTCTCTTCCTAAAATGTAGCCTCAGTTTGTCACTTTATCCTCAAAGACTTAAAAAACTGCTCAATACTAGTCCAGCTTTTATTTGTAGTTTAACTACAGCTGACTTTTGCTTGAATTTGACAAAGTATTGATCAAACACATACAATGACAATCAGGGCTGGGGTTATTTTGTCCTCGTTATCAGTTAATAACCACCACTCTAAGGACTATATTGTTTAAAAAAAAACATTTTTAAGAACTACAATAACCCTTAAGATCTGTTTTTATAGGTATGATTCAGCAACTACATTCATGCAAAGTCTTATGACAGCATAAGCCATCAATAGCAAAAGCTACAGAACAAAAAGACAGATATATGCAAAAGAAAATCCACAACAGTTGGAAGAAAAAAATCTGAATCCTACCTGCATTTCAACGTAAACAATTATAAAAATTAAAAACTGATATTATTATACTTATAAATTCCCACTTGTATAATTCAGATTTATTTATAACAATAAACCTGAAGAAAATTAAAACAGAACAATGAAAAAATAACAAAAACTGAGTACTGTAGCACCAGTGACACTTGGACTTTCTTGGAAACCTCTACCCCAAAGTATATGAGACGTAAGTGAAAAACTCAAGGCAGGTATGGAAATAATGCTCCGTGAAGTCCTATTTTCTTTTAATCTACTGAATAAAGACTTGTTCCACTGTTACAATAATACCTACCAGAGAGTACAACCTCAACAAGATCTCCCTCATGTATCTCTTCTGCTGATGTAATTCGTTGCAAAATATTATCTGAGTTCAGGTCATGGCGGAACAGGAGAATTTTGTCATACATGCCAAAGAAACCACACTCTGGGAACTGCAACAGAAACGAAACTTTAAATTAATACATGCTCTTTGATAATCATATACATCAATGTTTTTAGTAACAGCTACAGAACTCAAACGTTGTAAATGTTTCATGGTAACAAAATTAATCTGCTTATTTTGAGGAAACAAAGCATTTTCTGAAAATTCCTGATTTTTTTTTTTTTTAGGCTGAAAAGATGAAGTGTTAAGGTTTTTGTTTCCTTGGGGTTTTAATCTCTCAGGCCTGCATAATCAGTCTGGCAAGTAAAAACCAATGCAGGCCTTTAACTTGCATACCACCACTTATAAGCCTTATTTCACAGGTATGCTGGTCAGGCAGGTATTCAGCTTGAGACACTCCAGCAGCACCTGCCACACTTTTCTTGAGGAGCAAGCCAGTTAAGAGGCTCCATACCATTGTTCTACAAAAGTTTAGATCTACAGATATGAGAAATCCTGAGTAACATGCTCCAGAGCACGCTGCTTCAGCAGGCAAGGTGGACTCTATGACCTCTAGTGATCCCTTCCAACCTTACCCATTTTCTGTGACTCTGTGAAAAGAAAAACTCAAATCCCCACAAGGACAGAAAATAATACTGAAAATCTATACAGGAAATAGATACACTAAATAACATGCCACTTTTCCATGACACATCACTGAAAAAAAGCTTTCTCATTCTGTATTTTCCCTACTCTTCAAAATACTGTCAAGTATGAGTAAAACTTCTTAAAATGAAAACTTCTTAAAAGGAAAAGCTTGAAAGTAAACAGTTCATGGGGAAAAAGAGCAGTAACAGACCCTGGAGAGGAATGAGCAGCATTCAAGCAGCTTCTCTGACCTTTTGGTTTAAGCCAGAATTCAAACTTGAGGTGGGAACACACACGTGGAACAGAACAGGAAGAATGTGGGAAAAAATATGGAAAAGCTCAGAAGAAACTTTTAATTAATGAGGTAACAAGTTAGTAACTTACATGTTACACAGTCAATAAGTATCTAAACTGCATGAAGCTTGCGGTATATTAATTGTTCTTAACTAAAATCCTCAAAGATTTGTTCTATCAAATCAAAAACATAATGAAGGTATCCATCGTGCCCATTGTTTTGACACTCTCTTCCCATTCAGAGAAAAAATAATGTCCTCTTTACAGCAGCAATTTTATCTGAAATATCAAGTTGGTCTTCTCTGTATAAACACTACATAATTACATGGCACGTAAGAAGAAGTCCATGCTCCAGAAAGCATACTATCTACCTTGGACAGTCACAAAGAGAGGCTGAATTTGTACAATTTAACCCTTGAGAAAGCAAAAGACAGAGCTGACAAATTTATACTGACACACAGATATTTAGTCCACAGCACCAAGAAACTGATATACTGGGCTGATGCCAAAGCAGCTGGCTGCTTCCTCTGTCTCTCAACTCACTCTCAGGCTTCCTATGTAAAATAGCAAATATCCAAGAATACTCTGAAAATTACATTTTTCCAATGCCCAAAGATCATTTGTAATAGGAAAGAAAATACAAAGCTTAAGAATTAGCTGTGCTGCCCAAATATGTCTCAGTATCTCTGCAAGTGCGCACAGCAACTGACTTTATATCCAGAACACGCGAAGATACCGCCACTAGTAATTCTTCCAAGGGAACTGACATTTCTTCATACCTGAAACATGCCATAAACTTACTTTAAGCTCTAACCCAAAATCCCACTATGTCTTGATTGACAAGAAAACAAGATATATTTACATTATTAAAATAAGTGCTGTGAGGTTTTATTCCTTGACGCACTGTTAATTTCTGTCAATTGCATTATACTGCTGAAGAACTTAATTCTAACAAAAGGAATATAAAATCAACATTACAACAGTATATATCTGCCTGCATATACACATGACACTTTTTATTAACACCAATATTAATTTCAGCTGCCAAGAGGGATAACTCATGACTCAGGGAATCACGTGAACTATTGTCTCTTTGTATCAAGTTCACAGAACCACCTATGAACCACAGATTTTAAGGACACCTCTAAGATATTTCACAGGTTTGAGTCTCCTTCTTTTGATAAAGATATGTGTCTTTTTTTTTCTTTCCACTCTTTAAAACCATAACCCTGTCATGCAGCTGTCAGAACATCCCTACACATAATCCCCCACCTCAGTAACCAGAGGTCACATAATCACCTGCCAAGCAGCACTTATCCTAATTGCTACGACAAAATATATTCCGCCTATGCACCATTTACTCATTATCATGTACAAATACTGGATTTATTTAAATGTTTTAAACATACTAAATTAATTTTTATTACTAAAAAGCACTAGCTGCCAAATTAAACTAAAGTTACAGATGAACACTTAAGTCCTCTTTGTGACAGCAAGTGTAATCATTAAAAATATGAGACATTACATCCCTTAGAAAGCAGCATCAACATTAATTCCGAAGTTTGTAAATAACATTATAATACCTATAATCAAGATTTTGGTTTTTGAATAAATTCCAGACAAAGGCAAAAATAATTTCTAAAGAGTAAAAATATAGTAAAAAGAGCAAAATTATTTGTTACAGATTGTTAGAAGTGTTGACACCAACATCCTCATTTGATTCTACATTAATTAAATTGACCTTTTAAGCTGTGTATCATGAATGCTTCTCTTACTGTCAAGACATGATTTACTGCCCTGTTCTTCCACAACAAATACATATACACATAGAAGAAGTGACTGTGAAAGATTGTCTGGTTTTGTAACTGTAACATTTAACCTCCTTAAAAGGTAATTCCTCTATTTACAAACTTGAGCTTTATTAGTGGCTTCTAGACCAAGATGCAGCATCACAAGTTCACAACTAAGGGAATAATCTATGCCAGTATGGAGTACAAGACTTCTCTCACTAAACAAAGACTCTGTATACAGTTTCTATAGTATGTGACAAGACTTCACCAGGACACATTTTTCTAGGCATTGCACATGCCTGATCTCCACTTCTGAAATAATAATTCCAAAAGCTAAAAGCATAAGAAGAGAGACAGCCTGTTCATTGGTATGGAGAGCTTCAGTTGCTAGGAAGTTTTCCTGAATCCATAAGAGGGACAGGCAGTAGCTGAGGAACCTCGCAGTAGCTCCTTTACCTGTCCTGCCTGTGAGGTGCTTGTCTGCACATCCACAAAGCAGCCCAGAGGAAAAAAGTAGTTGAGGGCAGCCCCCACAACACCCTGCCCAGGTCCTCCCAGGCCCTTCACAGGAGCCATCAGGCCACCAAAGTGCCCATCTCCACAAGCCAGGGGAGCACAGAGAAAGAAGGGCAGGTAGGAACCCAAATGAAGAACTCCAGGGAAAGGATACCCTGGCTCTCACAGGACATCCTTAGACCCAGTTTCCACACATGCACTGATCAGGTAAGTCAGGCACTAGAACACCTTCTGGGCTGAGAGGGGTTGCTGTCCAATGGTATGGTATGGTAGACTATAAAATGCTGGGAAATTAGGATTGTACAATACCTATGGAATGTTTATGGAAGGAAAGAAAGGCAAGGAAAGAGGTGATTCAGGGAGGAATAAACGTGGGAAAAAATTGAAGGATAAGAAGATAAAAGAGGCTGGTCACCTGTAAACAGGGGTTGGTCAGATCAATTGTCTGATTATGCCCTGTGCATCATCAGCACCAGCTGTCCTCTACTTTCATTAAATTCAATTTCTAGCTATTTTCCTGAATGATTTTCTCTCATTCTGAGCTCATGTGTGTATATGGGGGGGAGGGGGAGTCTGAGTGCCAGCAATCAGAGTAAGAGGACCCTGTAATGTCAGTGACTGGAGAGGTCAAAGTAAGTGAAATCAAGGGCTTGAATATCCAGGTGTCAGCAACTGGAAAGACCAAGATCCAGCAGCTGCTACTGGGCAGAGAGTGCTTGAAGCCAGCTGCTGGAGACATCCACTTTTTTTTTTTGTTGCTACTTTTTTTATTGGTGAGTGAGTGGGTATGTGTCTGTATGGCTTGTTCCCCACTACCAGACCTCCATCCTGAGCCGCCAGAGAAGGGTACAGCATGGGACTGCTGGACCTGTTTGTGTTCATGCGAATGCTCAAGACAGACACACTGTTGATCTGTTTGGATCTGTGTATACACATCTATGTGTTGCACACCTGTATCCAAATGCTAGTGCCTATTGGGAATATATGGTCAGTCTTGCTGTTGTGACCGCACATAGGGACAGAGCTGCAGCAGCCTCCAGATTCAAGCATTCCTAACAAAACTCATCAAGTTAGATGAACAAATCCTGCTCTTTCCTTGCACACTTCCCCCCCATCTCCCGCCAAACAAAAAGTTCCCAGTTACAAAAGAACAGACCCTACTGGGAAGATGCCTGCCTCCCAACTCCTTTCCACACACTCCAGCTCAGATTCCTCCCCTCTGCCCCCACTCCAGCCCTGTGCACCCAAGCCATGGAAGCACTGGCTGGCTGCCCTCCACACGGCCGGCTCTGATGAGCTGCAGGTGGCCCAGCAGAGCCCTGTCTAAGGCACTTGGCCAGGCCTCGATGCGGGGAGCAATCAGCTCCAACCAGGCAGCTTGGCTCCTTACAGGCATGCGGCGCCCTGCTCTCTCTTCCGCTCCCCAGTCCATTTGGGAATACAGCATTCCTTGCTAGCACCTTGGCCAGAAGGCTATGTGCAGACTGCTGGCCAAGAATAACCTCATCGATTAACAGGGGTTTTATTTCAAGTGGTATCTTTTAACAGAATTTTTCCGCAAAGCTTAAACTATGTTCAACAGTTGAACTATGTTCAAGTTGTACACTACCAAATTCTTCTCTGTTGTACTGCTACAAAGTACAGCTTTTATAGCTTTCCTTATGCTCAGTTATATGAAGCTGTTAAGGAAGAACATTATCCAGTTCCTTTGAAGTGTTAAGAGCTCATAATGTAAACTTGAAAACAAAACTCAAAGCAGAATTTTTTTAAGCCTGTTTTATCTTAGAGGATTACACACCTATTACTTTCCTGCACCAAAGCCTAATGTATCTGCACAGTTACTCATAAACTGCTAATCCCAGTATTACTAAGTTTCCTAAAAGCAAAATGATGACTGTTGCCAGTCTTAACAGTTCCAAAAGAGCATCTAGTGACAGGAAATCACTTGTGGGAAGTCTACATATGCACTAGACTAATGCCAAAAATTAACCTCTGGTACATCAATATTATCAACTTATATCAAGGATATATGCAATTCTTAATACTTGGGTGGTACTAGCACAAATAACACAACTAGTACATTACTGCAGTTACACTCAGGAAAAATCACTGGTGTTATCTAGCATGGTCATACTGTACGTATTACAGCATATCTAGCTTTAATTGAGAGTGCATTACATCGCCTTTTTTATCCAGAAGAACTCAACCATCATACAGCAGTCAGTATTGCTGAGCGAAACACAACTGAGGCTTCTTTCTATCTTGGCAGTAACTGAAAAATCCCTTTACTTCAAGTTCCAGGAGTTACTTTACAAAGTTCTGGACTAGTCGCCAAAAATTCACACTAGGGAAAAGTGTAGGCGGATATTGTTTCAAGGTCCAATATCTCATGACCCGTCATAACTCAAAACAAATGCTTCAAACCACTGAAAGTTAATTCCAAAGTCTAATGGTCCAAAACACCATTGGAAAGGCTCTTCGTTCACTGAAGTCATCCATTCTATTATCCTGCATCCCTACCCAGCTATTCACTCCCACTCTTCAGAATCATGTGCCAAATCACATTATCACACAGACAATTAGCTTCAAACATGTTGCAGGACATCCTTCCCTCACCAGATGCCTCGGTACAGACATACTTGGACTACTGCTTGGCTAGGTTTTGCAGCATACAAACCTATTACCATGCTGGAAATGCTAATCTGCCCCACATACAGCGCCTCGGTACCCCCAGTAACTCCCCAGCTCCCACCTTCTCACAAGCATGTTTGCTTCTCATGCCTCAACTCTAACTAAGTCTCTGCATTACTTAGTTCATATGAAGAAACAGCTGACAAGTCAAGACGGCAGAGCAGTAGGAGGAACATAGATTTGAGCACATCTGAACAGAAGAGATGATTTGCATTCATTTTAGAGCCTTTCAAAAATAAACACCATGAACTAGTACAAGCTTAACCTGGAGAAAAACTCAGAACATTGATTGCAGTACTGTTACTTATTTATTACACTCAAGTTGTTACTGCAAGAGTTGTAGAGATCCATTTGTAATATGGATGGATTGTAATGTGATCCTTGAAATGCAATGAAAATACAGAACAGGAATCTAATCTGCAAGACAGAGGAAACACTTCTTTGATTTTGCTAAATGGTGACTTTGGGTGGGTTCAGTCAAGTAGAAAAGTTAGGCGGGAAGAGTAAGAAACAGATTGCACGGGTAAATACTGTATCAGCACTCAATCAAAAAGAAAGCAATAGTTAAAAGATCATGAGAATTTCAGGCAAACATCCTAAGGTAGGTGAGCAATTGGTCTATTTCAGAGCAAAATGTAACAAAGCCATCAGAGGAAACATATACAAAGAAGGAGAATGCTGAATGTGACTGAAAGTGAGAACAATGAAGGACAGGTCTGTGGACCAAAAAAGATAGAAAAATTGCAGAAACATAAAAGTAAAGATTCATAAGTTTACTGAAAAAGTTACGACAAATCTTGCAGGTACTGATTCTACACAAGTAATACTACAGTAATCAAACGTTTTTCATTTATAGCTCTAACCAGAATAAAATTAAGTAAGCTAGAATACAGCATTTATAGCATACTACAGTAATCAAACGTTTTTCATTTATAGCTCTAACCAGAATAAAATTAAGTAAGCTAGAATACAGCATTTATAGCATACTACAGTAATCAAACGTTTTTCATTTATAGCTCTAACCAGAATAAAATTAAGTAAGCTAGAATACAGCATTTATAGCATAATTCTCATAATACATAATTCTCAGTTTGCAGGCAGTGGAACATCACCACATGCAAGTTTCTAGTTTTAAGTCAGTAATCCCTTTGCTCTACTTCATGTCCTCTCACGTGAGGAATGAAGAAACAGTATTCCAACACAGAACAGGATTAAGAACTCGCCTCTGTAGTATCTGATCATTGTGCAAGGATACACACTGTCTACCTGCTACAAGTTTTTCTGCTTCTAAACACTGTCCCCCCCTGTTCCAGGAGCCATATGTGTCCATCTTAGGTGCCTCTTCAGACTGCCCCTGAGAACTGTATGTCTGATACTTTAACACACAGCAACCTAGATAAGGAATGAACAGAGAAGACCATGAATGTACTGGAGACCGTAAGCAAGAATTTTTTTGAAGCATCTCTATTAAGTCTAAAGTTCGGGTTTTCTGAGGACTTCTATTAAGCCTTCCAGTACACAATAACCCTAACACAGTGCCCCCCTAAACTTAACTTTAAACTTGAAAAAAATTGAAGAAAAGCACTTAAAAATAAAAAATATCTCCTGATGTTTAGAACATCTGTAATAGAGCTAAGAGACACACCAAATATTTGCATTACTCATCTCGCTCTCCTTGCAGACACATGCCTCTTCAGTTTCAGTTCTGCTGATGCTGCTTCTAATTACCCTTCTGCAAAACCTGAACAAGCTACACTGAACACCAGTGTCTGAAGCAGGAAACACAGAAAAGCAGTCTTAACCAACATTTTTTATACTGTAATTGTAGCCTCAAATACAGTTAGGCAGGTGGTTCAAGCTCCGAAGTAAGTGAAGAAGGACTCCTCAAAGTTTTCTTTTGTTCCAGATTATGTAGAGGAATACAAGCCTGAAATATGACTTTGAAGGAAGGAAATGTCCATTTAACTCTAGTAAAGATAATAAGAAAAGCTATCAATTATTATTCCAAGTAAAAAGAAAAAAAAAGGTATTTCTCCTTATTCATTAAAGAAATGCAACAGTAAGTAGATACTGTTAAGTACAGAAGTATCACAAGAACAAACCACACAGTATCCTGCAGTCAAGACAAGACATTTTAAGCAGGCTGTGGAATACCAGAGGAAAAGGAAGCTTTGACACTGCTGAATCTCAACAGCATATCCAGCAGCTTCAAAGCTTTTAACTGGAAAAAACAAGCAACCATTCGCATGACTACAGACAAGAATGCAGTTCACAATTATTACATTAGGTATATACTAAGCCTAGAATATTTAACAGTCCTGCAACAGTCACCAGATCTAAGAGAAAAAAAGTCAAGGCAGGACATATTGCTGTCAAATAGAGAGTACAGGGAGAATATTGCCACTCGTGCACTAGCTGCAAAACTACTTATGAAAGATGAATCCACCACACAGGAGGCTGTTTCCTGATCAGTTTGCTGCCTGCAAACATGTTTTCACTGAGCACTCACTTTCTGGTAGCGTCAGCTGCAGGACAGCATAAACTGCAGCAAAGCCAGACAAAAAGGAAAACAGATCATGAAATCCTCATCGGTTTTGCAGTAGATTAGGCTCAGCATGTAAGAAGTTTGAGCTATAACAAGACCTCAAGTTAAACTTTTAGCTGAGCCTGCCACAAAAGCCGAAAGGAAAAAAGAAAAATAAGTGTGAATGTACTTGTTTTCATCTTTCTTTAAGATAGAAGACAGGAAATATGCAGATGTAAAGAGAAGGAGCTTATATAGGAAGAAAAAGCAGCCCCTAAAATGGCTGCGTAAAGGTACATCTAACATGCATGGTACACGAAAAAAAGAAGTTGACCCAAATAACTCATCTCTTCAGAAAGGAACTAACTAATGTAATGCTAAATTACATTTTGGAAGTTATTATGAAATAATAACTAGTTTTTTGACAACTAGCTTGTAAAAATATGAAAGACAGTAAGTTATGAGATAGGGAAAAAAGATACACAAGCATATGCAAATAACATATAACGTGCTTATGTTTTTTCAGGCTATTAGGCGAAAAAGAATTATATAATAAAACTAACCAATGATAAATATCACAATTATCACAACAATGAAAGACATGGAGATAATTCCCTCCCTCTCACCCATACCTTCACGGAAAAGAGCAATTATTCCTTATTTTATGAAATACTGTTAACTTCTTTGCAGGCTGCTTCCTAGGATCTAACCTTCCTAACCTAAAGATAAATTTCGATGCAAAACCAGAAAAATCAGTGTTATTTCCTTCCTAGAGAGATGGAATTTGATACAGGGAAGCCAAGACACAACGGAAAAGTACACTAAGGTCAACCCTCTCTTAACACAAATTATATTGATATATAAGAGTAACATATGCACTCAGTACACAGAAAAACAATACTAGGACATTACTAGCTGTTTGGTGGGATTTTTAATTACTAACTAGAAAGAAAATCTAGTAACAAGTCTGCAGCCCTGCAACGCATGTCTGTAGCCACAATTGGTCCTTTCGCTAAGGCTGGCTATCCAGACCCAAGAATACTCCTCAACAGTAGCAAGCATAAGCTAGTAAAAACCTAAGGTATCAGTGACTATTGCTGAAAGGAAAAAATTGTCCATATTGTGAAAAATCATTCTTGCAGAAAATTTAGAACTACATCTTCTTTTATTAGATTTCACAAGAGAGAAAGTAAGAGGGTTTAGTCCTTTTGAACTAAGTTTCTCCCTTGAGAGTTACCGAAATTTCTTTGTACCTACTTGCAAATACCTAACATAGATCTTTGTCACTGTACCAAACTCTTGGTGTATCTCAATTGCTTTTACTAAACAGCCTATAGCAAACAACTGTTGCCATCAGCAGAACATGGTAGCATTATACCATACCTTCTGGTAAACTATTGAGCACACGAGGTCTTTAACAGCAGAGAGGGACAGGTCCTGAGCTTCAATGGTGACAGTCTCTCGAGTGAGACCAATCTGCAGAAGGAAGGAGATCCCATGCATAGAGCCTCGGGAGTTGGTGAGGCTCTGGGTACTGAAACTGCCATTGGAGAGTCGACTGGAGAGCCCCGACTGGGGACTTGAAGACAAAGTTGGGGTCTGTGGTGCAGCAGCATGACACGCAGGTGGGGAAAATTTCTGTAAGGATGGGGGAGAAGAGTCGTTTGCTGACATCTGACTTGCTTTACTCTGCCGAGATCTCCCTAGTAGTCAAATTCTAAGAAAAATACGTTATCGGTTCTTGGTTTGAAATGAAAACAAGGATAAATGTAAGTTTCCCTTTCTTAGTTCAGTAAAATGCTCCTGACCAGTAAAACTTAAATTTCCCTTTCATTCGGTGCAAGCCAAAGAGTAAAATAATTACAGCTGCAAGTTACTTTAAATTAAAGGTCCTCTTTCTGCAGTTACAATCAGCTGATCAAAAGCAGATTGCCTGTCCTTTAGCACCACGTCCAGACACGGAGGCTTACATAAAGGCCTCACAGAAACACATCAGCTCTGCTGTTTTATACTTGTCCTTCATTTTCATTAAAAAAACAAAAGCTGGAGAAACAGATGGAAATAGATGTTGATAATTCATTAAAAGTATCCTCATTCACCTAATTAAACAGATAATATCTTAAATGAAGACTCATCTTCATGCAGATAGCCTTTTACAATGAAAAAAAGTGTATCCTTGAGCAACAACAGAAGTCCACGTATGTGATGAATCTGTTCCTCCTTCAGAAAGTCTTCTCTGAATTCACAGGACACAGTGAACTTGAAGATCAATGAAGATATCTGATTTCATTCTTATAAAATATTTTAGCTCATGAAATGGAGGAGCAGAATGTCTGAAGACACGATCACATTAAATGTAATCTCTAACATCACCCAGATAATCTCCAGCATTTTGAAACGTTGTACTCTGCCTGTAGGGGAAAAGATAAAGTTGTTATTTCACATGAAATGCATAAAGTCGCATACCCATGTAATAACCACTCTACGCAGCAGGATACCAACTCTTTTTACTCAAATGTGTTACATTAGAAGCATTTCGTACTCGTAAATTAAACTTAGCTGCTTTCCCACTGTATGATACATGAGAAAAATCAGATCTAGCACTGACCGGCATGTTACCACAATTTCTAATCAACAATAGTTTAGCAGAGCAAAGCACTTAGCACTCAAGAGGAAAAAAACAAAAAAGGAAAGGGGAGAGAGCAGTAGAACACAGCTCTGCTCTGTACCTCTATATTGAGAAGCTGGTGGGTAGGGAAGGAAATTCATTAAATGCATAGAAATGTCAAAAAAAAACTGAACAAGATAAAAACTCAAACTCTATGCAGCAGCATGTACTCAAGATATCATTTTATATTCAAGAAAACTGAAGAACGACTTGCACAAACTCTAACTATAGGAAGATATGAAGAGCATACAATTGAGCATTGGTTACTTTGGGAAAAAAATTAAATCATTTAATACTCACACGTCTGATTAAAAAAGCAAGTCTGCTACAACCTTTGAAAATAAATAATTTCATGAGCATGGGCTCAAGATACTTGTCACAAGATGCTATGCTACTCGATTCAATATTTCAAGCATCTCATAAGCAGCTGAAATGTTTGAAAAGAATAATTTCTAGATTCCCCGTGCAATTTCTGCCACAGGAAAAGTTTTCCATGAATGCAAAAGTGATCCAAATACATAGATACTACATATTGCTAACAGTTTTTAAGGAGCACTGATCCATACAGGACACCAAAATCAATAAGCTCACGTATTTTTCCTTCCTTTATGTAAAAAAAAAAATTAAATCTCAGAAAGAGTATTACTCTTGCAATGAAATTTCAGAAGAGAAATGCCACCTCTTATTGCACACAGTAGAAGCTGTCGTTCCCAGAAATAAGGCTGAGAATTGCTAAAACAGTCCATTTAATACACTATGCACTCCTGGTATTTACCAGTGTAATTGCTCGAAACCCCACTGTCACTGCATTCTGAAAGGTTCATAAGGAAAGAGAGGTACACAAAGCAGTACTGGAAGGAAATTAAGCTCTTGGTACTGTGATAAAAATTCCTAACAGGGGCTCTGAAAGAGAGAACAAATTGACACTTCTGGATTTTCAGCACAGATATCTAGAAACTCTTGTCTTCAAATAGAGAAGACTTGTTGGACATTTACCAATGACACCTGAAAAGAAACTTCTGCCTTAAAGAACACGCTAAACACGATACAGATGAATAATGAATAGGAAGAGTAAGGACAGCAACAGTAACATTTAAGCACCCTTCTCAAGAAAGCAGCTTCACAGTGGCTTCAAGTTTGCTTGAAGATGACTTGTTCTTGTTTTCTACATACTGCTTTCTACTCCCTCACCTCTCACAGATACCAGAGACAGCAAATACGAAGCCTTAGGGGTGGATTTGAATTACAAAAAACAATGCCTAACTAACATAACAGAGAACAGAAAAGCCTTATGATGTGAAAGAATTCATGAGTCTACTAGGCAAGTTTAATTTAGACAGTGAAAACACCCTGTGAAAGCTTACCTACAACTGCCTAATTAGAACGCTAATTATATTTACCAAAAGCACGATGTATTTGCATTGACAAAGCCTTTTGATACCATGTGTATTTGCATACAGGCCTTTGAAGAAGTTTATTTTTGCTACTCGGTAGGAAAGAATGGATCTTTCTATGAAAGGAAAGCCACAGAAACTGCTCGCTTTGTAGTGAGGATAGAGTTCTTCCGAACATCAAATCAAGTAAGTGTATGCTGAAATTTACATGCAGTCTACAATTCTGCGTTTTTACTTATGCAAAGAAAACCCTACACCTCAAAAAGCAGAGAGGCACAGGGGCTATGAAGGGAGCCCCTCTGCCCCCCTCCCCTGCTGCCCAGCTCGCAGCCTGCGCTCGCCCACAAGCGCGGTCCCGCCCGTTCCTGCTGCCTCCAAACCAAGCGGCTCTCGGGCAGCTTCTCCAGCACCCGGCACTTAACCCGCCCTTCCATCCCGCTGCGCGGCGAGACGCGGCCGTCGAGCGCCGCTCCAAGCGGCGCTTCCCCCCGCGGCGCTTGCCGTTCTTACCCCCGCGGGGGCCGTTCCCGCCGGGAGGGACGGCAGCTCCCCGCCACGGATCCCGGGCGGGACCGGCGGGACGCGTCCTGCCTGCCGCGGGTCACGCAGCCCCGTCCGGGCTGGCGCTGGCAGCCGCCCGTCCCTCCCAGGTTTAAATCCCCGCTGCGCGACCCGCCCCCGCCGGCACCATCTCCGGAGATGATGTGGCCTCGGCCCGTCACCCCCACCCCGGGGCACCTAGGGCGGAGCTGCCGCCTCGGCGCTTTCCCCCCGCGGGGGCCCGCGGGCGCTCCCCCGGGGCACGGCCCGTGCCGGGCTCGGCGGCCGCTCCCGCCGCCGCGGCAGGAACTTTTCGAGTCCGCCCCCGCCCTTC